>JASTWP010000204.1:12500-199649 GCA_030770255.1 Temnothorax ravouxi | reverse complement strand
ATTATCGCTGCATAATATATCATGCAAACGGGTTACCACAAAAAATAGGAAACTTTTAAACGTTTCCCATTTATAAATTTTCTTCTTATAATGTTTAATTGTCATGTTGAGTTATGTTTTACGGGCATATTTTAATTATTGAGGCTATTGTTTCATTGATTTTTATTCTTATAATGGATTGTGATATATTACTTACCCATCAGTATTGTGTGTGCATTTATTGCATGTTTTGTTTGCTTGCAAATAACATTATATATAATTTTGCGTGTTTCTTTATTGCATTTTGTTTATTTTTAAATTATATTATTTAACTTCTATTATATTTAATAATGTATTGATTGTATTGTTGCGTTTTACATTTTACTTTTAATTAATGGCAACATGTATGTGCAATTTTTTCAGTTGCGTTAATATTGATATTGTGTTTTAATATTATGCGTTTATATTGTGCGTCGAAATTATGCGTTACTATATATATATTAATATGTGTGCATTAATAAACTTTTATATATTATGTTACTTATTAAATTTTATATTGTGTATGTTACATAAATTCATGTATTCGTGTGTGTTAAATATATATATGTATGTATATATATGTATGTGCGATGGTGCATGTGCGTATTTGTAAAGGCATGCATACTGTTAGTGATACATTTAATTAATTAATTTTTTTTTTTAAGTTTTTACATGCCTCAAGGATGAATAATCAAAAGGTTATACGAATGAAAAACTTGGAGAAGAAATGGAGCTTATTAATATTACATTTTATAGATTCCTTGTTTATATTTTAAGTATTTTCTGTTCTACATTATTGTACGGTAATTATTGTAGCTTGCACTTTTATTCCCTTTTTCTTTTTTTTTTTGTTGTATCGAGGTGGATCGAGTAGCTGAGATACAGATCAATGAAAGAATTGTGCAATAAAGTGTATTTAATGTATTTTTTTGTTCTGTTTCTCTGGTCTGTGTTGAGGTGGATCGAGTAGCTGAAGCATGGAGCAGTGAATAAATTAAAAGAAAAAAAGACTACAATTTGGTAATACATAATATGTAATTTCTTATGTATTGTAATAAAAATACAATTTTATTTTACATAAAAAATGTAGTTTCTTTATTATATTTATTAATAAAGCATGTATTTTTAATATATTGCAGTTATATTTATTACAGGTATATTTTTTTTGTATAGGTATACATAAAAGTATTTTAAAATGTAATATTAACATATTGTTGTATTAAAATTAAAATTTCATTTATCGCATTTTAAATTAAGCATGAATATATATCTCATTTTTATTTTGGATGCATAATTAAATCATTCATTTATTTCATTTAATGTAATAAAACTATTTTATATTAAATATTTTATAATTATAATTGTTTTCTTATAAGTATAATGGATAAAATATTATATTTTGCTTTTCGGTTGTTCAATATATGTTATATAACATTATATTTTCTAGTAATTTACCTCAGTACATTTATATTATTCAATCTGCACAATCACATTTATATAATATTATTTTTTCTCATTTCTGAATTTTTTTTCTTATTTTTAATACATAATAAATATTTATCTTTATTATTTTTATTAAATTTAGATTAATTTCATGTAAAAGTGGAGTGAGAGCGGAGAAAGGAAGAGCAATTGAGAAAGAAGTTCAGAGAAAGACGTTGGGCGCGTTCAGCAAAACCGCTTAGTAGCATAGCACGTGATTGGCTCTTATACTTTTAGACCCAACGAATCAGCGTAGCGTGTTGATAAGACGACACTCAACAGTTGTGTCTGCTGTACGTGGCCGTTCAGTTGGTATTAGTGGGCGCTTACTTATTTCGCGCATGCGCACTCCATTTTGGACAACACTAACTTCAAAGGCGCCGACAGAGAGTTGCGCTACTGTATATACTGTGCTGGTAATAGCATAATGTTAAAGCTAAATGGCGCGCGCGAAGCGCGCGCGTCTGTAATGTCTAGTCCTCTTCTAAAAAGGAGATGTGAAGTTTATTGTTGTCGCTTTTCCGCGATGCCGATTGGTTCTCTTGCTGTGCTTACTTCATTTGCAGCTGTCATTGTATATTTTGACAGTTGTGTGTAATAGGGTTAATAGTGTAATAGTAATGTTAAATATTGTTAAAGCTAAATAGCGCGTGCGAAGCGCGCGTCTGTAGTGTCTAGTATATTAAAATATTTATGTATTATATGTATGTACTTCTTATAACGGCATCCCACTCTTATTTGCCTTATTTTCAACGAAATACGTTTAGAAAAGTTATAAAAATAATCAAATTTAAATTTCTGTTGACTAGCTTCATAGAGGTATGTGTATACATACACATACATATAGATAATCTGGCGTGCGTAAGCAGTCTGTGAGAACGAGTGGAGGCGCCAATGCCAGAGCCAGGCGTCAGGAACAGCCAGAATGCCAGGAAGGGGAGATGCATGGCGGGGGCGGGAGGGCCGAGCCGAGAGCCGGGAGTGCCGGGACTCAGACTCAGTCGGGAGTCAGGAGTCAGGAGTGCCGAGTGGCCGGGAGGTGGATGTGTGCAACGTGCAACTGTAAGCGGCAAGCGGCGTCGCGCCGTTACTCATCGGTGGTCCACGGCGGAGTTGAGCTCGCGCGTCGTTCAGCATCCATGGAAGACTAATAGGAGATGCACGATCGATAACGATCGCTCGACGGCGGTGATCTTCGTCGATGGACGCGCTGCCTAACCTCAAAGATAATCTCGACACTGCCGTCGGTGAAATTCGTGAATAGCGAGAAGAGTCTTGCCGAGTATCCGGACAGAGAGAGAAAGATAGGAGGGAGAAAGAGAGAGAGAGAGAGAGAGAAAAAGAGAGAGATTTTCTTACCTCGGAAGTATAAGATGAGAGGGAACACAATATGGAATCTGCTGTTGCTTGTGGTATGCTGCGTCCTGGCCGATCCTGAGGCCGATCCTTCGGAGGAACTGTTTAATCGGCTGCCGAAAAATCGCAATGAGGACAAGTGTTACGATGAGAACGGCAGGCCGCAGGTTCGTCCAGATTGTTTATGTTATTTATATGCACGTTGAATAATGGGGGAAAAAAAATTCTTATCTATTAGTTTCAAAAAGAAAGAATATATTACAAGCTACTTTATTTAATATAACCGATATTGTGAAAAATCAAGAAACACGGTAGTGTCTCGCGCTAAGCATGTATTTGACAGAAGTATTTTCATGATAGTGCCTTTTTATTGTTTTACATAAAATTGTATCAGAAAAGGTAGAGAAGTTGTACAAATCCTTTTTTCGGTGCAATGTATTTCATATATATTTTTATTAATTTTTTGTATAAAATGAATAATTTTTTTACATAACATTTTAATATTATTTTACATATAATTATCTATTATTATAATTCTCTATCATGTAACGCTTGTTATTTTTACTTAATTTTATAACGTTAATTTTTTTTGTATAATTATATTTTTTAAATGCAACATTATGTATTATTTGTTAATCTTTTTCTGTGACATTTATTTTTTTCAAATCAATTTTGTTTAAATATTTTTTGATAAAAAACAGCTACCCGTGCTTTTCTCATCGTTAATTAAATCAGTTCGTAGCTCTGGATTTCGGGAGGATGTTAAGGTTATCATGGGGTTACTCCAAGTTACTTGAACCCGCAGATAAATTGTGTGGGCCATGATATAAATGGACGAGATATCATTCGCGAAGTTCGCGAGATATATCTTCTGTATTAGAAATATATATATATATAGAATCCTTTATTATTTAGGTCAATTAAGATTTGAGAAAATTAGACCTGATCAAATTTCTTATGTTAATAATACTTTATATATTAATTAATATTTTTTAATATTAATTATAGATAAATATTATCTAATTTTATATTTAACGTATTTATTATTTATTTTTATTATATAATTTTCATCGCATTGAAGAATATAATACAGTTATATTTATATTTATATTATATCTATAAAAGGAGACTTTTTTTATAGTAAATTTATAATTATATTTAAAAGATTAATATTAAAAAATGTATTAAAAATTGTTCTATTACCTATTGAAATGTATATTATTTATCTAATATTTTAGTTTAATTTTAAATAACAATAAATCTATAACGCGTTGTTACATTAAAAATGTAAAATAATATAAAATATATCGTAGAAGGTTTCTCGAGTGTTACACGAGATGGTCATGTCTCTCAACTAAGTATATATTCTGTTCCATTTCTATGTCACCGACCTTTTATACAATCTTTAATTATGACTCACATATTTCTGTAATTTAACTCACAATGTTCTACCATTGTTAAATTAACTTGATAAGGACCCAATATAAGGGTTGAAACGTCGTTATATTAATGAATTTATAGATTTTAACAGAATAACTGTGATACAATTTATTAAGGGGGGATTCCAGTTTAGCTGGACAAAAAATGATTTTTTTAGGAATTTTTGCTTTCTCATAGAGGAAGCTTTGTTTTCGTAAAAAAATTTTTTTTCTGTTTTTCTGAACGTGTTCAGAATGTTCTAAAATGTCGAAAAATTGTAATTTTAAAAAATGTCTGTATGTGTGTATGTATGTGTGTGTGTATGTGTGTATGTGTGTATGTGTCAAATTTACCAAAATTTCTATAACTCCAGAACTAATTAACCAAATCTTAACGAATTGTATATGAAATAGGGGTAGAATTTTCCGGCGGGTGCTATAAAGTGTATAGTTCTTCGTTACCGATGTTCTGGAAACCGTTTTTTTTTAATTTTTCTAATGAGAGAGAGAGAGAGACAGAGAGAGACAGCGAGAGACAGAGAGAGAGAGAGAGAGAGAGAGAGAGAGAGAGAGAGAGAGAGAGAGAGAGAGAGAGAGACCCGTAAGAATTAGAAAAATTAAAAAATCGGTTTCCAGAACATCGGTAACGAAAAAAATACACACTCTATAGCACTCGCCGGAAAATTCTTTTTCTATGAGGAAGCCAAAACAAATAAATAAATACTAATAATTATGCATCGAATAAAATAAAAGCTTAAGAACTATAAGTAAACAATGTGCAGATTTCTACGTGCACACTTAAGAACTGTGAGGAAGCAATGTGCAAGTTTCTACTTGCACCCTGTTTTTTAGAAAACTAAGTGATATTGGATTGATTTTTTGATGATATAAAAAGGCATTTCTAAAGAAGAAAAAGATATGTCGGTTTTTCAATTTTTAATTTTTGTTGTGTTGGCATTCAACTTTGTGGCACAATATCGGTAGCGCAACGGTTATCGGCATGCAGTGTAGCAACGAGCTGATTCATCTGAAAGCAAAAAGCTAAAATTTCCTTTAAAGCTTAGTCAATTACGCGGGGGTTGAACCTAATTGCAAATAAAAATATGAAAAATTGGAGTTACAGCAATTGCAAGAAAAGTGACATTTTTTTTATAAAAAAAATTAATCTTTTATTGTTGGTAAAATTGTTATAAATAAACAATAAAGTGTAACGGTAGATTCAATCCCTGGAGAAAATTTATATATATGGAATCGAATCATATACTTGGCAAAAGTTATTTGATTGATTACTTTTTGAGTTATCCTGCACGCCAAGTTAGAAAAAGTAGTTTTGAGAAAAACGCGTTTAACCCTTATGTCAATACCCGGGTACCCGGGTACCCACCTGTGCATGAGTAAAATTTTTAATGTTTGCATGAAAATTTCTTTATAACCGCCCGGATCGTCGCTATTTGAACTTTTTACTATCGAAATATGCAATGAACTTTTTGTTTCAATACCCGGAGTAAAAAAATTATCGTTTTGAAGTTTACTTACTTGATTCTAATACCCAGGGTACCCGGGTACCCACTTTTAAAAATATGAGTTTTATTATAATTAATGACTAAATTAATTTATAAATAATTAATATGGTTATAGGAATGGTAAATTAATACAAAACAATTATTTATAAATTAATTTAGTCAATAACTATAATAAAACTCATATTCTTAAAAGTGGGTACCCGGTACCCTGGGTATTAGAATCAAGTAGGTAAACTTCAGGACAATAATTTTTTTACTTCCAGGTATTGAAACAAAAAGTTTATTGCATATTTCGATAGTAAAAAGTTTAAATAGCGACAATCCGGTCAGTTATAAAGAAATTTTCATGCAAACATTAAAAATTTTACCCGCATATACAACAGGTGGGTCGGGGGTACCCGGGTACCCGGGTATTGAACAACGTCGCACATTCCGGGTATTGACATAAGGGTTAAAGTTTATTTTTTTACTGTCAGCCGAAAAAGCACGTAAAAATGCATGAAGAGTTCAGTATAAAGGTTTTTGAGGTCGCTGAATACGAATCTGATATCAGATTTTTAAAATTTAAAATGGCGGATTCAATATGGCGGGTTAAAAGAGTTACAGTTGAATAAAGAAATAAAGTTTTTGATATTTTCACGATACTTACTTCACGTTACTTAAATAACGCTCAGTCTGCTATTTCGAGCCCATAAAATGTTTTTCTCTTTCTCGAAGAATTCTTGTTTTTATCACGGTTTCAAAGCGAGTCTCACTAAAGGGTTCTAGTTTCGTCAATTTTATAAATTCAACGATAACACTTTGGGAATATATTCTTGAAGCTCTATGCTATTTATTTATACAAGAAAAAAATTTGACTTATTTGACCAAGCAAACTGGAATCTTCCCTTAAAGTATATATAATTGTAGAGTTCTATTTTAAAAGTAAATTAAATAAAATGTCATGTCTATAAAAATTTAATTAAATAAACATCGCGTGGTGTGTTTTAGAGATGTATACCGCCGTTCGAAAACGCGGCTTTCAACGTGCTGATGGAGGCAACCAACACGTGCGGCGAGGACCGTCCCATCGAATTCTGTAAGCAGACGGGCGTGCAAAAGAAGTCGTGCGAAATTTGTCGACGCGGCGATCACTCAGCTTCTTTCCTCACTGACCACGATAATAATGACAACGCTACGTGGTGGCAGTCGGACACCATGTACGAAGGCATCGAGTATCCCAACCAGGTCAATCTCACCCTCCATCTAGGTACATTCTTGTTGTAATATATCTGGGATACCCTAGTAGAAGATTTCTGTGTCTCTACACTGAGAGATAATAGAGAGTCGCTGGTTTATACTTTCTCTCTTTTTCTCCATGTCTCTTTTCCATTCTCTCGCTCTCGCTTACTCTCATTTTACTTCCTTATCTATGAGGATGTACGCGCGATGAGATAAATCATACAGTGTACAAAGGATGATAGAGAAGCCACAGTGCTCTCGTGAGCTTTAAAAATGAATTTATTCTTACGAATTTATTTATGTTCTTAATTGATGTAGGATCTGATTCAGCAGTTAGAATATTTTAACTTAGAAATTAGAACGTTTTGAACCAATTGGTCAAATTTTTCGATTGTGTATTTTACACAAATTTAATTAAGTTTTACTTGAATTTCATATACACAAACTTCAGGAATTTTATCTTGACAAATTATGTATATATCAATCACAGTTATTTTTTATGGTTTTTTTTTTTGAAGTGGTGAGGAGAAGACGAAGAGTATACAAAGTGGTCGAAGTTACATACAATCTGTATATTATATGTATATTCATTCATCAAAGCATTTACCTTCTCTCGCATATATATCTTCTTGCATATCACTACTTTTACGACTGTATTGATGTGTTATGATCTGATTGTTAGAAGATGACATTTCTAACGATAGAAATAATTTGGTAATAATCTTAATAATAATTAATTTTTTAAAATAGTATCTTTAAATCTACAAATTTTGAAGAAAGTTATATTAATCATAAAATGTTTCAAAACGGAATAATTTTGATTTGAAATTTTTTGATATTTTTAATAATAATTTAGATATTTTAAGCATTCAGACTAGATAAAGCGCCTTATATGTATATATATTTGCATAAACTGTTTAAAGATTGAAGTATTTCTGAATAAGAGTAATAAATAATACATTAATAATTAATTAATTCTTTATTTGTTATTTATATATTTTAGATATAATCTATTATATACATAACCCTTCGTCCGCATAGGTGGGTCGTTTTCGTCCGGGCGAAAATCAAATGTAGTTGTAACTTTTGAAAACGGGTAGAAAGGGCGTCACTGCGCATCCGTAAAAAAAGTTATGCTCCCGGAGAACCCGCCTACCGAGTTTCAAGGCGCCAGTCCCCCTCTGGCCGTCACAGGAGACACGTAATTCTTGAAAAAACGAGGTTTGCGGCGAACACTTAAGCACTTTATTTCAAAATAATTGCATGCAATATTTTTTTTATGAAAGGTACGCTTTTCCCCTTTAATTTCTTTTTTTATTTATTTCGATATCTTTATTTGTCTTAAAGTTATGATTTTTTTAGTAAAACATGATTTTACTAGTTGTAGTTGTCGTTGCTCCATTTTTTAAATAAAAATTATGTGAAAAAATTAAATTGCTTATAATTTTATGATTGATACTTCAATTTGAAAGTTTGAATTACCTCCATGAATTTTTTCAGATTTTTTATAACATTTTAACACTAAAAAACAACGTCAGGACGAAAACGACCCACCTATGCGGCGTAAAGGTGCCAAAAAAGCCTATGCGGACGAAGGGATAATTATTATTAGCACTATTTTTATTTATAACGTTTTATAATATTCTGATTTTAACATGTTTAGGAAAGACATTTGATATAACATACGTCAGAGTACTGTTCGAGTCACCTCGGCCGGAAAGCTGGGGTATCTACAAGCGGAAGAACGAGAAGTCGCCGTGGGAACCTTATCAGTTTTATTCAGCGACGTGCCGGGATACGTACGAGCTTCCCGAATCCAAAGAGACTATTCGCGGTGACGACACTCGCGTGCTATGCACCTCAGAATTCTCTGACATCTCTCCGCTCACCAAAGGCACCGTAGCCTTCTCGACCTTGGAGGGCCGACCCTCCGCCTATTACTTCGAAACCAACCCCGAACTTCAGGCAATTAACAATTGTTAACCCTTGAATGCCCCCCGGGGTCCAGCGGACCCCAGACCCTTTAGATCGATATATTTTCAAATGTTCCCCCCAAAAATGGAGCTCATGCTCCCATTGATAGTTGAGTGATTGACCTACCCGGTTGTACACTTAGCAGTACTCAGTTTACTTAATTTTTTATACTATGTTGAAATTGAATTTTTAACAATATAAGCATTTTATTCTCTTTTCTAAGCCTTGAACAACATTGAAAATAATTTTCATAACTAAATATCAAAAAATCAATGAGTAAGGAGACGTTATTCATCCTGGGGTCTTTTAGACCCCATGTGTCATTTATGAGATTCTTGAGAGGTGTGGCATTTAAGGGTTAAAAACAATATATTTTTAGTATAATATATAAATATCAGAAAAATAGTTTTAATTATGTCTGTAAGATATAATAATATCTTGGATTTTATATTAAAAATTAATTTATTAACGAAATCAGAGAAATTGCAGCCAGTAATCGAGATTAAAATAGTCGATTAAACAATAATTTAATAACTTAAATTGGTATTTAAAATACAAAGTAATTAAAAAAAAAACTGAGACTGCTTTAACAACGAAATTAAAAGTTTTTTACAGACTGTCTATATTTATTATAATTATCTAACAGGTGGCTTAACAAACGCGGTTTGTTTTATAGGAATGGGTCCAAGCGACGGATTTAAGGATCACTCTGGACAGGCTAAACACATTTGGCGATGAAGTTTTTGGCGACGCACAAGTGCTGAAATCTTATTACTATGCAATAGCCGATGTAGCGGTTGGTGCAAGATGCGCCTGCAATGGCCACGCTGGAGAATGCGTGAACAGCACCAGTGTCGACGGCAGAACTCGCAGAGTCTGCCGGTAATAATTCCCTTCTCTTAGTAGTGATTTTTAGCACATACACGCAAACACACACACACACACACACATACGCACGCAATTACATTTTGGCATTTAATATATATATTTATCTTTCTTTTCTTTTTTTCTTATTTTTCAAGGCTTCTGTGATTTTTCTGATATTATGTCAAAATAATCATCAAAATAAATTACTTTTTAGCATTACACATACAATTGATAGATTGTGATAAAATGTTTTATTTGCAATAAGATAGATATTTTTAAAAATAAAATTATAACATTTTATAATTAAGTTAAATTAAATTAAATTAAATTAGAATTTTCAAACTACCAGTAATAATAATAATAATAACAATTTTTGTCACTTTGCTGCTACCTTTGATAAGATTGTAAGTAATGCTACAAGTTAAAAGCTAAACTTATTCGCAGATGTGAGCACAATACTGCTGGTCCAGACTGCAACGAGTGCCTACCTTTTTACAATAACGCTCCTTGGGGCCGTGCCACAACTACAGATGCGCATGAATGCAAACGTAAGTATTTACGTAAATATTAGATGCATATTTTAATAACTTTAAATGCAATCATCAACATACAACAAATTTTGAATATTAATTCCTTCAGTATCTAAATAAATATTAAAACTGATAAAAAATAGATCTATTGAAATCAATGATTTAATTTATTTAAACTTTAGCAAATTACAAGGCAGAATTTAAAACATATAAAACAAGAAAGTTTAGTTATTATTGAAGTTTAGTTATTAAAAGTGGATAGTGAAAAGAAGAATTATTTTCATCCTTTGCTAACTTTATTATTCTTTTCTTCATTATCTTTATTTTTAGCTTAATATAATTATATCTAATTAGCTTTAGCTGTAAAATCTAATTAGCCAAATATAATTAGTCTAAAGTTGTGTTGAGATTAATCTGAATTGATTAGAAAAAGAAATACACAAATCAATATTTCTATAATCTCTTGCAAAATGTCGGATATGTATAATGTGTTATGCATAACGGAATCAACTATAAAAGCCATTACAATTAATCGTATAATAATTTTTTTTATTTTTTATTTAATATTATTATAGAATTTTATTCGTAAATAACTGCTTTTTTCTAAAATAACTGCATTTATATGCGAAAAACTGTAGACTTAGGTCTTGGTCTGCATAACGTAATATGTATCCAATGAGAGACACGGTGAGCATTGCAAACACCATAAGCGCTGCACCTTCGCCAGTATTACCTGATACCAGCCTTGCCTTTTACGTTCATCTCCCGCTCTCTCTCGAGTGGGGATGCATGGCTTGTGGAGAAGGTACACGGCCGTTCAATGCACTTTTGTCTGCATTCGGTGTACCACAATACCGCGATAAAAGCATATCTGTCCACTGTTCAAAATCCTCGAAATCCAGTATAATAAAAGACATAATAAAAAATAGATTTTCGATAAATATCTAAAAAGCAATTTAAGGGAGTGTAATTTGAACAGATCATGTGAAATTTAAAGTGACAGTGATCGAGTATATGTAACAGTTGAAGTAACAATTTGACATTTATAAGCGAGCACAATTAAACATATAATTATACGATTAAACAATTGTAAATTGTAATCAAATTATAATAACAATTAATAATAAGAAATAAGTTGAATTATAATGCATCGACCTCTGTGAATGTTCTCAGACCGAAAAAAAATGAAATTAATCGTGTTATTAATGATAGCGAATTGCATATTGCCGTGCACGCCGCGGGATAAAATACGCCCTTGGTATTCAGGCTCCAGTAATTATTAACAATGATATAGAATTGTTCATAATGACATATGTATTAACAAGATATTGATCACGACATTCTAAATAAAATTTATATATCTTTGTAAAAACATTTAAACTTCAATATTAAGTTATTATTTAAAATTATAATTATTAGATAAATATAATTAAATAATTAGATTTATTATTTATTTAATGCAACTTATTCTCAACAATCTCAACGTCTTCCTGCATTATTCCTTTTCATTGTTATACAATAAATTTTAATATTTAATGTTCAAAAATAATAATATCATCTTGTATGAGGAGGATATATGTATTTGTTTCTTTTTCCCGCATTTAAAAATTCTGTAATTATTTTATTAATTCGTTTGTTTATTATTTCTTGCAGCTTGTAACTGTAACGGATACTCGGACAGGTGTTACTTCGACAGGGAACTGTATAAGTTGACCGGTCACGGAGGTCATTGCTTGGATTGTCGAGCGAATCGCGATGGTGCCAATTGCGAACGGTGTCGCGAAAATTATTATCAACGACCTGAGGATAACTACTGCATTGCATGCAACTGCAATGAGATTGGTAATGCTATAATAATCTTATAAAATAATTGCTATCATAAATTCTGTAATTTCTTAAAGGACTCCGCACATACCTTATAGAAATTGACTTTCAGTGAAATTGGCTGAAACTTTGGAAATAGTTTATGTGATCAAACGTTATAATGGGCAAAATTCAATAATCAACCGTTTAGGCGCTATCGTTCAAAAGTCAAAATGAGGTGTTATTTCAGTACTATTGTGGCACAGTGGATTTCAGAAATAAATAGTTTATGTGAAACTGATCGAAAGTTATAATGGGCAAGATTCACAGTAATCGACTGTTTAAGGTGATGCTGGAGCCGTCTGTATAACCGACAAAATTATCATTTTCTATGTTATCGACTATATCTGTCCTTGTATAGACAAAGTATAGACAAGGATGGCACACTACATTGCACGCACACATACGTACGATGCACATCGACATTATACTTTTATATTACGCTTCTAAATCTTGATTTGGATGGTTTATCGATGTTTTTCTTGTTGTGCAATTCGAGGGAACTTGTTTTCGCGTTCGTACCAATGGTATATCTCTTATATGAAATACATCTTGTGACGAGCTGACAGCTTGCCGCAACTCGAGACGCCATATTGGGATAAAAATAGGATAAGGAAATCTGCACTTCCGTAATTTTTTGTCGTTTTCTATATAAAATCGGAGTTCCCCCGAATCATTAATGTATGTACTGCAATTCTGGAGAAGGATTTTTAATTCTGTCAAATTAATACGACGCTACGTGCCGACAAAATGCCGGTAAAACAGACGGCTCCAGCATCCCCTTAAGAGGATCTTAATGCCGTCTGTATTACCGACAAAAAGTTCTCGGTATAAAATCGACCGTCGTCGAAAGCATTAGCGCATATTATACTTTAACTTTGGAGAAGGATTTTTAAATCCATAAAGCCAATAAAAAGATATGCATTTAATAAAAATGTCAGTATTACAGACGGCTTTAGGATCCAAATTACAATGTATTATTTTGCAGAATCGCACAACTTATTTTTTTTATTAATACAAAAATATGTATTTATGTGAAAAAATATGTACATGCATGTATATACACGCATATATATGAATTATAACCACGAAACTAACCACGCTGTCATATCTCGGCCGCCAGTCGGGTTTCATATATGTGTGTATATACATGTATGTACATATATTTTTTCACATAAATACCTACATATTTTTGTATTAATAAAAAGAAAAAGTTGTGTGATTTTGCAGAATAATACATTGTAATCCACTGTCCCGCAATAGCACTGAAATAACACATTAGGCCTGTTCTTTTTAATTGAACTTCTTGCACGGTTTATCTTTTCTCTTTTTCTTTTTACGTTGGAGAGAAAAAGAAAAAAGATGAATTGTGCAAGAAGTTCAGCTAAATAGAACAGACCTCTTATTTTTTACTTTTGAACACTCATAGCGCTTAACGGTTGATGATTGTGAATCTTACTCATTGTGACTTTTGATCAGCATCATAAAAACCATCTATTTCCAAAACAGCCAATTTCCAAGGTATGTACGGGGTCCTTTAAATTAACATCACAGTTTTTCCTGATATAAATATAGATTAATTCTATCCTAAATTAAACTCTTTTATAATAGGATAATAAATTAAAATTTAATAAATGGTAGGTTCGAGAAGCTTGCAGTGCAACAGCGAGGGTAAATGCCAATGTAAACCTGGCGTAACAGGAGATAAATGTGATCGCTGTGCGGCCAATTTTTACAATTTCGGCTCGCAGGGCTGTACCTCCTGCGAGTGCAGCTTGGCAGGGTCGACAGACAACGTTCCCAACTGCGATACTGTCACAGGGGTTTGCGTCTGTAAAGAAAACGTCGAGGGAAAACGCTGCAGAGAGTTAGTCTTGTTATGCTTTAACTATTCAATCAAGCCATATCTTTTTGAGAAATTAACCGACTTACACTTTAACATATTGACTGCCAACTTATATTAAATTTATGGCTTTTTGATCTTTTAGCTTACATTATTATTAAAAAATAGTTGAAATATTATATGTTTAGATTATATAGAACTTCTCGCACATTTGCAATAACGATTCTTTGATTAGTGTGTAATCAATTTTCATTATTGCGAATTTTAATTTTATTTTTAATTTGGCTCTGTTGATTTTTCCTTCTGCTAAAAAATCGAAATCCACTAATTGAATGCCAAAATTGATTAGGTGTCGACCAGGTTTCTTCAATTTGGCAGTGGATAATGAGTTCGGCTGCACTCCTTGTTTCTGTTACGGCCACTCGTCGGTCTGTCGGCCAGCGACCGGTTACTCGAAACTATTCATCGAGAGTATGTTCGTACGAGGAAACGAGCGTTGGTCCGCATCTGTAGCCGGTAATCCGATTCCGTTGCATTACGATGCATTGACGCAGACGGTTTCGGTTACCGCGCTCGACCGTGACAACGTATACTTCCTCGCGCCTGATAAATTTCTGGGAGACCAGCGAGCGTCATACAATCAGGATATATCGTTCATACTGAGGATAGGGGAAACTGGTCCGGCTCCTACGGCACGCGATGTAATTTTAGAAGGTGGAAATGGCGAGCAAATCACGCAACCGATCTTTGGCCAGAAAAATCGTTTACCGACTGTTACAGTGAGTGTTCTTATCTTTACTTCATTTTCTTACAGTATTGCATTAACATGATTTATCTTTACAGCCTCAAGAATATCGGTTCAAGTTACACGAGCATGGCACTTACGGCTGGCAACCGCGATTATCCTCTCGTGCTTTCATGTCAATTTTGTCAAACTTGACCGCCATAAAGATCCGCGGGACTTATACGCATCAAGGCCGAGGATTTTTGGACGATGTGAAATTAGAGACGGCTCATCGTGGCGCAGCCGGCGAGCCGGCCGATTGGGTGGAACATTGTCAGTGTCCTCATGGCTACGTCGGTCAGTTTTGCGAGTCATGCGCGCCCGGATTTCACCACGACCCGCCCAATGGTGGTCCCTTCGCCCTTTGCGTTCCTTGCAACTGCAATGGACATGCCGATATTTGCGAGGCTGAGACTGGTAATTAGATTTTATTACATTATACGCTTTAAAGCTCTCTTTAGCGCGGTAACAGAGATAAATTAAACTAAACTCTAGAGATAAAGTAACTTTTTAGTTTTAATTTATTGCGATCTTATAATCCTTGTTATAATCTTCTGGAAAACACGAAATTTGAATCAAATTTACTTATTATCGCATTATTTGTCAAATTACGTTCGTCTAATAACTTTAACGACTTTTCGAGCATATCGCAAGTGTTTCGACTCTTGCTCTTATCTAATTTTTCTGAAAGAGTGATACTCACATAAATATAAGCATTTTAGAGTGTTTAATAATATTTCGAATATGATATTTTTTCCCCACATTTTAGGGCAATGTATCTGTCAGCATAATACTGCAGGAAGCAATTGCGAGCTATGTAGTAGAGGATATTATGGTTATCCATTGAAAGGAACCTCGGACGATTGCAAACCGTGCCCTTGTCCCGACAATGGGCCTTGCATTCTTCTAGGTAACAATCCGGATCCTATCTGCTCCGAATGTCCTATTGGCAGGACTGGTAAGTATATGTGTATAGTTTTTACAAATTCCTTCTCCAAGTACTTTAACATAAGCATCTAAGATAAGCATCATAGCGTCTGTTAATATTTCTTGCTTTTCTCTCTTTTTTTTTAATTGATTAAAGGTCATACAAAATGTACGTTCTTGTGTAGGACCTAGATGTGAAACATGCTCCGATGGTTACTACGGGAATCCTGAAAGAGGTCTCGCTTGCCGTACTTGCGATTGCAACAACAATATCGACTTAAATGCAGTTAGAAATTGTAATCACGAGACGGGAGAATGTCTTAAATGCGTCAATAATACAGCTGGCTTTCACTGTGAGGAATGTCTAGCCGGTAAATATAAATTGAGAACTATTTCATAAAGATCCATTATATAATATTTCTTCCACACATTTCTATAATATATAATATGTGTGTTCGATTATATTTTATATTGTTATGTTTTATATAATAGGATATTACGGAGACGCATTGTCGGATCGCAAGGAGGACGGGTGTAAGTTGTGTCAGTGTTATCCACCGGGTACTTTGGAACTTGAGGATGGAAGAATCGCGCCGTGCGATCAATTAACGGGACATTGCGTTTGTAAGCCGCACGTTATAGGTCGCAATTGCGATAAATGCGAGGAAGGCTATTACCATATTATGAGCGGGGAGGTAAAGTCTACTAAATTAAAATAAAAGAATAGAGATAATTTAATGATACAATGAATTATCAAGTTATTGATCAAATAACACTTTGACTAACGTGTTGTTTATTTCATGTACAAAAATTTGTATATTACTTCTTTTAAAATTGTTTTTAAAATGCCTTAGTAAAAGGTACATCTTTGTGTCCCAGGGTTGCACGCCTTGTAACTGCGATTTGGAAGGTTCTTATAATCGCACTTGTGACCCGATAACAGGACAATGTCAGTGCCGACTTGGAATAACGGGTCAACATTGTGATGCCTGTGAGCCCTATCAGTACGGATTTAGCCGCGAGGGCTGCAAGCCTTGCGATTGCGATAGTATCGGTTCCCAGGATTTGCAATGTGATGCAAACGGACAATGTCCTGTAAGTATCTATACCTATATAAAATTAAATAATTCTGTACAAATGTAACAAAATGGGCGATTACTAGGATTTAAATTAAAATTACATGTTTGCGCAGTTTTGGTATAAATCAAATCAACTGTAAATTTACATAAAAATTTTATTTTTTAGTTTTTATTTTATTTTTTTTCACAATAAATTTGTTTCTTTTTATCTTTTGTTTAATACTTTTGACAATCGTCGGTAGTGCTTGACGAACGTTGAAGGCAGGCGTTGTGATCGCTGTAAGGAAAACAAGCATAACCGTCAGCACGGTTGTATTGACTGTCCCGATTGTTACAATCTTGTACAATCGGCAGTCAATGATCACCGACGACGTTTGGCTGAACTTGAAGATACCCTTTATAAGATCAATAGCAGTCCAACTGTCATTAAGGATTCAGATTTCGAAAAGGACCTCAAGAACGTACAGGATCGAGTAAAAACGTTATTGACTATCGCCAAGCGAGGATCCGGCAGTAAATATTATTAGTCATCTATTTTGAATTAGAAATTAGATAATAATTATATATAATTAAATAATGAAAAATTATCTAAAAATCATTAAAATTATTTTAATGAAAACTATAAATGGGGTTCCTCACTAACTTTTGCTCCCGCCAGGGGAGCCACTGAGATTGGTAGTAAAGCGCGGTAAAGCGGCGTAAATGATACTAATACTTCCAAAAAATACTACCAATACTACCAAATACTACCAACATTTATATTGGTGCTGCACTCTATGCTAGCTTTCACTGAGGAACCCCATTGTAAAACCCCTGTTTAGGGGAGGCAGCTCCTATGGCCTTGACATATATTATAAAGGTCACTCTCTTAAATAACCTTCAAAAAGTCTTGGTTGTTCGCTCGTTCTTTATTAAAAATTTATTAATAAAAAAATTTTGAAAAATATAGCAGTTATTTTGAGTATTGAAAGGCATAAACGACTAATATATATGTGGAAATATATGAATGAAGGAAATATATGAATGAATTCTTTTAAAGCAATGAATCGTTAATATATTGAAGTCTTTTTGTTAAAGCAGAGATTAGTTGGTATAGAAAAGTATACATACAATTTTTTTATGTTAGAAAGCATGATTACAAAGTATGCTTTAACCATAATTGTATGATTATAATTGTAAATATTATTTATTGAATGCGTGGGCAGGGGAGCTCCGCCCTTCCCCCTGCACTCCCCGAAAAAACCAACCTAACCCGAATTATACAATGATAGACCTCATTTCGCCCTGTAAGCAGGGGTGAGGTAGGGTGGACCTCGTTTCGTGTGGATGGTTTTCTGGATAGCATTGTACTCTCCACGCAAAGCAAGATCCACCTCACCCTTGCTTTGCTTACAGGACGAAACTAGGTCTATTATTGTACGGTTCGGGTTTTCAACTTTCCACGAACCGAGATCCACCCCACTCACCCCTGCAGCAGGGGAAGGAGCGGTAGCCCCTCCCTCGCCTACATGTGTATTATCTATACACATATCAGCAAATTACTTTCCTTAGTATTGACACAAATTGAGACAAACTATTATATTTCTCAGTTACATTTGTTAATAACTTTTTAACAAACAACGAGCGACGACTAAAACCTTTTGAATGTTGTTCAGGGTCATGATCTTGACAACATGACAACATATCAAGGTCATTGGAGCTGCCTCCCCTAAACAGGAGTTTTACCCTATAAATATTTAATATTGTGGTTTTGCTTATATTATTGTAAAAGTGAAAACTAATACCTTTATTAGGTGAGAATAAAACGTTAGTGGAACAGCTAGGCGAGCTGCGTGAGCAATTAAATACGATTGACAAGATCTATCAAACTGTGGACGTGACGGCGAATGATGCACGCGATATAACTGAGGAAGGTTTGACGAATATCGACGAGGCAGAGAAAGTTTTGGATAAAATCTACGAGCAGCTAACGGTAAATAAAATTTTGCTCCTTTATAACAATTTTGGATATTGACTGTACATTGTAAAAGATTGTTTAGGAATATATTATTTTATATCACTCGTGTGTGGAATCGGCCATCCGTCGCACAGATGACGCGCGCGCAATAATGGGCCACTTTCCACGCACTTTGTAATATAAAATAGAGTGTGTGTAATACGTGCGGGTTGAGAATTGGACACTCGTGCGTCCACTCCGCACTCGTGTCCAATTCTCAACTTCCCGCACTTGTTACACAAATAACTATTGTAACATAATATACTTGTTAACGCATATAAGCTGCAAAATTTTCTTTTACATATATGTTCTCTTATATATCTTCCTTTTCTCTATTTCTAAAAGCTATTCGAAAGATTCGATTATAACTTCATGAATGACTTATTTTAAATTTATTAAGTTATATATTAACTAATTTATAATTTTATGATGAATGACAGGAGGCGGAAGATTACTTGGGTACAGATGGAGCAAGCGCTTTAACTTCGGCAAAATTGCGCGCTGAGCAAGTCGGCCAGCAGAATCAACAGATGACATCGATCGCACAGGAGGCGCGTCTACTCGCTGAAGTGTATGTATTTTGCATTATAAATATGTATAAATTTTTAACTTATTTCATTAACCTTCCGTGTGCATATGTGGGTCTACGGCGTCCGAGCCAAATTGCTCGTAACTGTAAAACTTGCAAGCATGCCAGAAAATATTAAATAAACGATATTTATCAAAATAAACTATAAAATCGTCAACTACAATGTAGACAGATGTTTGGTGATTTTTTTCAGATTTTTTTAAATTTTTTAGATAGGGAAAAATAGCGTCAAACGTGACAGACCCAAATATGTACATACTAGGAAGGTAACGAAAAATATATGCTTACGGAGGGTTAATAAAAAAAAGAATTTTTTCGGAGAGTTAATTGCAATTTCCATTTTGTTATTTGTATTAATAAAATAGTTTTCTTCTATTCTATAGATCTTTTTAAAGATAAAAGTGAAGAATTATTTATAAATTATTATTAAATAAATTTCTTCAAATTACTATTATATGTATGTATATACTGAAAAGTTTTTAGTGATTATATTGTTATAATGTTATATAATATTGTTATTCAATATTGGGATTCTATTTTTTTAGAAATACAAACGAAGCCAAGAAGCTTCATATGCTGGCGGAGCAGGCGCGAGACACGACATTGGAGGCTTACAATCTCGCAAAACAAACGATATCGAAATATTCCAATATAACGTTAGTAATATTTTCTTTTTTCTCTATATCATTTCTAATTGTTCATAATATTTAAAATTTATAAATATTATTTATTTATTTAATTTATTAATTTGTAATTACTATTTAATATTTTTGATCTTCTAATATAATCTGTATACGTAAAGCATTAAAAAAGAGATTCTGTAGGGATGAAATGAGAGATCTGGAAAACAAGTTGGCGCAATTGGAGGATCGTATGGACGAAGTGAGGAATCTCACTGCCATCGCAGCTACCAAGTCCTCAGCTGTTTCTCAGGAAGCGTTAGATTTGCTAATTCTCGATTTAACACTTCCTCCAGTCGATATCGAGCAATTGCGACAGCAAATAGAAAGCGTTAGCAGTGTGGTAATTATGATGTTATAAATAAATACACAGGTTTTATATATATATATATATATATATATATATATATAAATCAAATATTATAAATCTGTGTGTGTGTATATATATTGGGATTTTCAGTCGTGACGTCACAAGGCCAAGATGGCTGGCCTATTCCTGAAAGTATTAGAGCTGTCATATGTAAACACATATAAAGCTTGTGTTTTTCATAAATAATTAATGAAATAACGGTGTTTGTGATAAAAAAAGTGCGATGGGTGAAAATTTTATTTCTTATTATTAATCTTCAATTGATAACAGGAGTGTTTAAAATATTTTTGCCTTCAAAAAATCGGTGAATTGTTTTTACATACTACATTTAGTATACAATTTATTATAACTAATATTACTTATTAACATTTAGTGAATATATTTTACTTGTTATTGTTCAGTTATTATCATATTGACTTGCCAGGCAAAACGTTTTAGTCACTCCTGTCAAAGTACGAAGAACACACTGCCCACTTTTTGGTTATCAATTCTGGTTTGGCTATTTTCAAAACTCTCCCATTCTTTTCGAACATCAATCTTCTCTATATTTTCAAACATGTCTTTTTTCTCAGTATAGAACTTTCCTTTAAGTGGAAACATGTGGAATCGCACAGAGGTATTTTTTAATCCATAGCTTTTGCAGCCAAATGCACAGCAAGAATCGCGATTTTTTGTGTCTCTAGGGGAAAACCTTGCCCCTCTGTCTTCTAGGTGTTCACCCATCGCACTTTTTTTTATTACAAACACCGTTATTTCATTAATTATTTATGAAAAACACAAGCTTTATATGTGTTTACATATGACAGCTTTAATACTTTCAGGAATAGGCCAGCCATCTTGGCCTTGTGACGTCACGACTGAAAATCCCAATATATATATATATACACACACGGACTTTAAAATACAGTCTTCATTGGAGCATTAAAATCTCCTATTCCTCCTCAATGATATTGATTGTATAGCTTATAAGTATATACAGAATATATATATATATACTAGCTGGTTACCCGGGCTTCGCCCCGGAGGACATGTGTAATAAGACACAAAAATAGTTTCTCCCTCTCTCTCTTTCCCTCTCTCTTTTCCCCCTTCTCTCTCTCTCTCTCTTTCTCTCCCTCTCCCTCTTCCTTTCTTTCTCTCCCCCTCCCTCTCTCTCTTTCCCCCCTCTCTCTCTCTCTTTCTCTCTCTCTCCCTCCCTCCCTCACTCTCTTTCTTTCTCTCCCCCTCCCTCTTTTTTTTTCTCTTTCTCTTTCTCTCCCCCTCTCTCTCTCTCTCTCTCTCTCTCTTCCTTCTCTCTCTTTCTCTCTAAAATGCTATAAATTGAAATATATTACTTTTTTATCTACTAAAGTTCAATTCCGTCATATACAATTCTTTGAGATTCACTCAATTATTTCCTAAAAATTTGGAAAAATTTTGTAACCGATTTCCAAAAAGATCGGTAACAAAGAACTATACAGTTTATAGCACTTCTTGGGAAATTTTACCCCTGTTTTATATACAATTCTTTAAAATTCGTCAAACTTCTGATACCGGTTTTCAAAAAGATCGGTAACGAAAAATGATATACTTTTTATAGCACTCCCCGGAAAATTTAAACCTTACTTTATGTACAATTCTTTGAGATTCGATCATTTGGAACCGGTTTCCAAAAAGATCGGTAACAAAAAATAGTACACTTTATAACACTCCCCGGGAAATTCTATTCCTTCTTCATGTACAATTTTTTGAGATTCAATTAATTATTTTCCAAAAAATTTGAAAAATTAAAAAAACCGGTTTCCGAAAAGATCGGTAACAAAAACTGTACACATCATGGCGCTCCCCAGAAAATTCTACCCCTACTTCATTTACAATTCTTTAAGATTCGGTCAATAAACTCCCGAAAAATTGAAAAAATTTCGAAACCGGCTTCCAAAAAGATCGGTAACGAAAAATTATACACTTTATAGCACTCCCCGGAAATTTCTACCCCTGTTTGATCTATAATTCTTTGAGATTTGGTGAATTATTTCCCGAAAATTTGAAAGAATTAGAAAAACCGGTTTCCAGAAAATCGGTAACGAAAAACTATACACATAGTGGCACTCCCCGGAAAATTCTACCCCTATTTCATATACTTTTGACAAAAATTCGGTTCAGGGGTTTGGGCTGGGCGTTGATGAGTCAGTCAGTCAGTCAGTCAGTCAGTCAGGACATCTTCCTTTATAGATATACTAGCTGGTTACCCGGGCTTCGCCCCGGAGGACATGTGTAATAAGACACAAAAATAGTCTCTTCCTCTCGCTCTTTCCCTCTCTCTTCCCCCCCCTCTCTCTCTCTCTCTTTCTCTTTCTCTCCCTTTTCCTCTCTCTTTCTTTTTCTCCCCTTTCCTCTCTCTCTCCCCCCTCTCTCTCTCTCCCTCCCCCCTCTCTCTCTCTTTCTCTCCCCCTCTCTCCCTCCCTCTCTCTCGCTCTCTCTCTCTCCCCCCTCTTTCTCTCTTTCTCTTCCCCTCCTTCTTTTTCTCTCTCTCTCTTTCTTTCCCCCTCCCTCTCTCTCTCTCTCTTTCTCTCTCTTCCTTCTCTTTCTTTCTCTCTAAAATGCTATAAATTGAAAAATATTATTTTTTTATCTACTGAAGTTCAATTCCGTCATATACAATTCTTTGAGATTCACTCAATTATTTCCTAAAAATTTGGAAAAATTTCGTAACCGATTTCCAAAAAGATTGGTAACAAAGAACTATACAGTTTATAGCACTCCTTGGGAAATTTTACCCCTGTTTTATATACAATTCTTTAAAATTCGTCAAACTTCTGATACCGGTTTTAAAAAAGATCGGTAACGAAAAATGATATACTTTTTATAGCATTCCTTGGAAAATTTAAACCTTGCTTTATGTACAATTCTTTGAGATTCGATTATTCGGAACCGGTTTCCAAAAAGATCGGTAACAAAAAATAGTACACTTTATAACACTCCCCGGGAAATTTTACTCCTTCATGTACAATTTTTTGAGATTCAATTAATTATTTTCCAAAAAATTTGAAAAATTAAAAAAACCGGTTTCCGAAAAGATCGGTAACAAAAACTATACACATCATGGCGCTCCCCAGAAAATTCTACCTCTACACTTCATATACAATTCTTTAAGATTCGGTCAATAAACTCCCGAAAAATTGAAAAAATTTCGATACCGGCTTCCAAAAAAATCGGTAACGAAAAATTATACACTTTATAGCACTCCCCGGAAATTTCTACCCCTGTTTGATCTATAATTCTTTGAGATTTGGTGAATTATTTCCCGAAAATTTGAAAGAATTAGAAAAACCGGTTTCCAGAAAATCGGTAACGAAAAACTATACACATAGTGGCACTCCCCGGAAAATTCTACCCCTATTTCATATACTTTTGATAAAAATTCGGTTCAGGGGTTTGGGCTGGGCGTTGATGAGTCAGTCAGTCAGTCAGTCAGTCAGGACATCTTCCTTTATAGATATAGATATATATATATATATATATATATATATATATATATATATATACAGAATTATAATATATGAATTTGCGTCAAAAAGAACTAATCTAACTGACAATAATTAGAAAAGCTCTCAAGCTATACAATCAATATCATTGAGGAGGAATAGGAGATTTTAATGCTCCAATGAAGACTGTATTTTAAAGTCCGACAAAAAATCGGCGCGCTGTTTAGTAGGTTGGAAAAATCTGTGTATTTGGAAATACAAAAAAATTTATTATTTCATATTTCTCACTTTAATAACGATGTGTTGTTCTTATTTTCCTTATGTAATGACATTGATTGTAATCTAACTGATCTCAAAATCTAAGAAATAATATAAAGGTTAATAATACAAAATCTAAATAATCTATGTGTTATAAAATAGAGCTTGCAGATCAAAGAGCAAGCGCAACTCTTATTGGAGCAAAACGAAAATCTTATGAATGAGATGGCTGAAAAAGTTAGAAGGAGCGAAGAACTTTTAGATAGAGCTCAAGATCAACAAGCCGCAACGGCCGAATTGTTAGCTGAATTGGATGAAGCCAACGAGACGGCAAATGATGCTGTCAAACGTGGCGATCAGACATTGAAAGAAGCTCAAGAAACCTTGAAGAAATTAGGAGGTAAGTTCTGTGAAAAAATGTAGAAATTTTTTATTCTATGAAATTAGACAAACGGAGAAACTCATGAATTTTTCAAAATTTTTTTCTTTAAGAAACTTTATTCTGATATTTATATTGTATTAGAATTTGATGCTGAAGTGCAACGTGAACGTGTTAAGGCTCAGAGCGCCTTGCAGGATATCCAAAAAATTGAAGACTTGATTACTAATGCTAGTGCAAAAGCTAGAGAGACGGAGAGAGTGCTAAATGGTTCGGAAGGTAACGCTAAAAGTGCACGCGAAATTGCACAAAATGCTCAGGTAAAATAGTTAAAATTAATTTTTATTTAAAAAACTAAATTATTATATATAATGAAGTTATTACATTTTTCTTTCTTAACGAAAACACTATACTATAACTTATATATCTCTAATTTTTATTTTTTCAATACTTATTTGGTGATACTTATTTCATTCTTATATATATTTTGTTATATTATACGTTATTTTTTTCATTTCATTACATGTAAATGATATTATCATTATATATACATATTACTATACTATATTATATTATAATTATTACATATTATTTGTACAGACTTATGCGGATAGAGCGAGCACTAACGCGAATGACATCAGAATGGAAGCAAATAAAACTAAAATAGAAGCTCTACGACTTGGAAATGAAGCCGAGAAGTTACATCTTCGAGTTGACACTACGGATTCCATGATCAGACAATATGAGATTCAAATGACCAAAGATGCCAATATCACCGTCGAGGTAAAAATTTAATTAAGTCAGCTAAAAGAGAGGAAAAAGGGATAGGAAATAAAACATTAATTAATTAAAGAACAATCCGAAGCTGTTTCTATTTTCTAATTCAATTGTTTGTTACTTAAGACTAAGGCAAATTATAGTACCTAAAACTCTGATTTTTAGGCAAACTATAAAGTTGGCCAGGCGAAGACTAATGTGACTCTGGCGTCACAGCAAGTTGATAAGGCCTTATTAGAGGTTGCCGCGATTATCAGGGAACTCGAGAATCTACCAGAAATCGGTGAGTTTAAATCTCTCTCTACAATCACTTGACCTTTAAACTTTATTCGTCTATCTCTAATATATATAAAAGTCTATTTCTAGATTTTGTTCTATAGTCATAAATATATTTGTTTATATTATTATTTATTAAATTCGATCATTTTTTTTTAACAAAACTTTAATTTTGCAATTTAGACGATGCCGATTTGAATCGCTTAGAAGAACGTTTAGTTGCCGCTGAGAAAGAAATAAAGGCTGCCAATCTGGATCAACGAATTCGCGCATTGACGGATGCGAAAAATCTACAAACGCAGTGGGTTAAAAATTATGAAGATGAGGTTAGCAGACTGCGAATCGAAGTGGAGAACATTGATGATATTCGAAAGGCTTTACCAACTGATTGTTATCAACGCGTCCGTCTTGAGCCTTGAAATTTATCTTTTTACACATTATTCATTTTTGCATCATTTTTTAAGAAGTATATTATAAGCTATACGAAATGTTTTAAGTGTATATCCTTAACGTTAAGATTCAAAGATTTAAAACATTTTTTTAGGTCGAGGATCTTTCTAAATCGTTAAAACTACGATTTTTTAAAAGAGGATATTAGAATTTTATAATATGATAATATTTAACAATTCAGATTAGATTTTCCAGCAATAAGCAAACTTCTTAAATAATAACATAAAGATGAACAAGTTTTTATAATCTTCAAAATTTTAAAGAAATCTACTTAATAATTTTAAATAAATACACTTAATGATTACTTACATAGATTCTTAAGGCTCCTGGTCCCTAAGCCGAGAACTCTGCGTTGACGGTGGCGACGTACCGTCGCGCAGTAATAAGAACTCTCTCCAATTCCTTTGTGACATGTTGACAACCTATTTTGCGTTGCGTTATATTTCTTTATTATTCGCTCTGTACTTGTGCTATAACGTTTAACGTATTCGTGAAACTCGTGAAATTTAACGTATGGTAAGATTTGCAAGAAATACATATGCGGAAGGAACATTCTCTACTCCTTTCGATAGTCGTCAAATGGCTTGTTTTTCCGTATGTTTAGGCTTCGTTTTATGGCTGTTTGTTTATTGTCGAGGGAAAAGGATAGTTAATCCGTTAAATTTTAGAAGTGTGCTGAAACGATCTTTAGTGATTTTTTATTGAAATGTCTTTATTTCGGAAAATACCGCAACATAAAATAGGGTAACTTCTCGCTTCGATAGCAAGAAATTCAATATGGCCGCGGTGACTACCCAGGAGCCTTAATGATAAAAATTTCGTGATTTGCAAGGATACGATTAAGAATTATTTAATGGACTTTTGATACACATCTTTTTCCAAGCAAATAAATTTTTATAAATTCTAAATGGCATTCTTAAGGCTCCTGGATGGTCACCGCGGCCATATTTGATTCTTACTATCCAGGCGAGGAAAACACCCAATTTTGTTGTGCATGCCATTTTCAAATAAAAAGACATTTTAATAAAACATCACTATAGATCGTTTCAGAACACTTCCGAAATTGGCCGAAAACTACCTTTTTCCCTCGACACTAAACAAACAGCCATAAAACGAAGCCTAAACATATGGGAAAAACAGCCGTTTAACGACTATTGAAAGGAGGTGAAAACGTTCCTTCCGCATGCAAATCGTACTTTTCGGCCAATTTTACGACTTTCACGAATACGTTAAACGTTAGAGCACAAGCACAGAGCGAATAATAAAGAAATAGCACGCACAACAAAATAGGTTGTCAACATGTCACAAGACAAAATTCTCCATTGGAGAGAGTGAGAGGAGAGAGTTCTGATTTCTGCCGCGACGGTACGTCGCCACCGTCAACGCAGAGTTCTCGGCTGACCATCCAGGAGCCGAAGGGTGCTGTCACATGGCAGTCAGAAATTCGGAAAACGGAATCTCGGAAAAGTAACGGAGAGGGGGTCAACCAATCAGAGTCAGCTCGATCGGTGCGATTTTTCAAGGGCCGAGCTCCCCATGGAACGACTTTTACGGAAAACTAAATGGCATTCTAACCTTAACATATTTTTAAATTAAAGAAATTTCTATATAATTTTAAAGTATAATAAAAAATACGTCAAAGCTTTATTTTTTAATAGACTTTACTACTACGGTAAGTATCTTTTTTCTTCTAAAACAATAAAAATAATTTTTTCAATTAGACATGCAAAAATTGCGGACTTGTCAGTCCGAAATTTTTGTGACTGGGCTCCCCATGGACTCGCTGATATTTCCGGAATAAGTAAAAATTGAAAAAATTATTTTTATTGTTTTAGAAGAAAAAAGATACCGTAGTAGTAGTCTATTAAAAAATAAAGCTTTGACGTATTTTTTATTATACTCTAAAATTATATAGAAATTTCTTTAATTTAAAAATATGTTAAGGTAATGCCATTTAGTTTTCCGTAAAAGTCGTTCCATGGGGAGCCCGGCCCTTGAAAAATCGCACCGATCGAGCTGACTCTGATTGGTTGACCCCCTCTCCGTTACTTTTCCGAGATTCCGTTTTCCGAATTTCTGACTGCCATGTGACAGCACCCTTAAGGGTCGACAGAAGTAACACTACCGACCTCTGTCGGGTTGCTTAGCTGCGAGTCCGTATTTTATTTATTATAAATTTTTTAAGAGCCAAAATGGAAAATCCGGCTATGTACCAGCTTGCGGCTGATCTTACTGATTAAAACGAGCATAAGTTTAATGAGATTCGTTAATTAATTTGGCTAAACTTTGGGATAAGCCGTTCCTAAGCAGCTTTGCAGGCTTGCTTAGAGCTGCAAAGCTGCTTAGGAACGGCTATCCCAAAGTTTAGCCAAATTAATTAACGAATCTCATTAAACTTATGCTCGTTTTAATCAGTAAGATCAGCCGCAAGCTGGTACATAACCGGATTTTCCATTTTGGCTCTTAAAAAATTTATAATAAATAAAATACGAACTCGCAGCTAAGCAACCCGACAGAGGTCGGTAGTGGTTAAAGGGGATGCTAAAGTGACTCAATTACCGACAATTCATTTCAAAGGTCTCATTTTGAAACGGCTTTACAGATCGCAAAATCCTTTTACAGGAGTAAAGTAGAGGTACTAATGAAGGGTGGGAATGTAAAATAATTAGTAATAATTGAAAAAAATTAAAAATGCTGTTACCTCATTTTCTAATATAAACAGTTGTATAAGTAATATGTACGAAATGAAATGTTCCCACCCTTCAGAAGACGTGCACAAACAATAACGTACCTTTGAAATTGAGATTGAAAGCCTGGAATAAAAATAAGAGCTTTGAAGAAATTATAACCTATAACCATGTCTATCCTTGTCTATCATCATTGTCTATACAAGGACAGATATAGAATTCGGTCGGTAATACAAACGTCTTTAGGATCCCCTTAAATGATCTACATAAAAGGCATTTTGCATGTTAGGCTAGAGACGAATTTTGTGCATAAATACATGTGCACGCAATGGCAATAATAAACATTTCATACCAAAGATTCTTTTATAGTATATATGTTTGGATTTATCATCATTTATCATTCAATTTACATCTCTATTATATTTGTTATAATGGTTATTAATCATGTATAAATATGTATATAGATCTGTGTACATCCATAACATGTAACTGTTATGTCAATGCATGTTAATGCATTATATGCAATGATATAGAATTTAAGAAAACAATTATGTTAATTTTAGACGTGTTTTTCGGCCTTTACGAGATAGTGGAACAATGAAAAAGAGAATAATGTGAGTAATCAAAAAAGTAATAGCAAAGCTATTTCTGGGATAATGAAAAGACAAATTGATATAAAAATAAAAATAAAATAAAAGATCTATTTTTCCCTGTATATTAGTAGAAAAACACCGAATAAAATATATATACAGTTTAGAGTAATAATCACAGCATTTTATTATCATCAACAATCATTCATGTTGCTATGAAATTTGCCTAATCACTCAGATAATCGAGACTAGTGCGCGTATAGATTATATTTTCATATAGGCAAGATAAACAAAATAAAAGAACATTTTTATATGAAAACGTTCTACACAGATTGTAATGTTTAAGGACAATAAATATTTTGAAAGTAATTATAAGCGATAACATTATTATCATTAATTATGCATGCTATATAGGAGAATAAGTGTTAGGTTGATGTTAAACAACATTATATATATATATATATATATATATATATATATAGGTCCGGAAGTATGTTCCGGGACTTTTATTTTTTACATCGATATATTCCGGGACATTTGGCAGTTTCCAGGACTGTCCTGGAAAAAATTCATGTCCTACGGCAATTTTCGGGACAGTTTTTTGAATCTGATTACATATATATGCGTTATATTCCAGGACTGTACATTTCAAAAAACGTGAACAGTCCCGGAACATACCTCTGGACCTACATATATATATATATATATATATATAATTTGTCCTTTTATCTTTTAACTCAATAATATTACTTCCATATTTCTTGCAGTTATTCACGAAGTTGATTGAAATGTTTCATAACTTTATATTATTGGAAGAATAAATTGGGAAGGATAATATTATATATCTAAATAACATTTAAAAATTTTTAAAACGTTCGATCAACTTCATAAATCGCTACATATTCTTATCTTCCAAACAAAGAAAAAACATATTTAAGATTAGAGATGTTTTGTTAGCGAAGAAACAATTTTAATATATTTTATATATTACATAACATTATAACTATAATATATGATATGAATATATATACTTAATTAGTTTATATAGGCAATTATAGAAAATACTATTGCATTTATTACTGGTGAATGACATTTAAGACAAGACCATTATAAATTATTATAACTCTGTATTTATTTCTAATATTCATAAAATTTTACTATCAGTAATAGGTCATACGGACTTAGATTACACTTAAAGCTACAAAAGAAATCTTTATCATAGGAAAGGAAAAAAAAGGAAGAAGCTAGAAGAGACGAGAGATGATTCATTTAATTATGAATAAAATGATTAAAAACACCAATATAGCAGTCAACACTCCAATGGCTACCCATTGTCCCCGATCTAAAACAAACGGAAAGTAACATCACATGCGTCACTCGAGATTCTTATGACATCGATGCGAATCACGAGATTAAATTGCAATTATGTTTTTTATCGAGACATTCGTGATTAACGATAACATCCTGATAAGATTACGTCGAAATTCTGGAATTTCGACTTTTTGACATTTATTCTCTTCCAGTTTGGCCGTAAAAAAACATGGCAAAACATTCTTTGTTATTTAACTTTAAACATGGTAAAATTACAGGAATAAAAAAAAACACTATTTTGAGATAAGATCAATATTTATATAATTACTCACAAATTACTTAGATAAATGAATTACTCAAATTATGATCATGTATTAAAATTTCAAAAATTATTTAGGAACATAACATATCACACATCATTATTACACATTATTGCTACTAATTATTATTGCATCTTTAGTATACGTTACTTTAAAAATTTTTTATGAGATTTTTAAAGCATTTGACCAGATGCGAATAGATAATTTCGTGAGAAATCAATTTAAAAAAAAAATTAAGGAAGTAGGAATATTTACAGTTGTTTATAGCTCACAATACAAATTGGTTTTTATGTTTTATTCGTCAATGTATTCTATTTCTTTCTTTTTTCACAATTGGTCGTCGACGAGAAAAAGAGATAACAATAAAACTACATCTTTATTCGATTACATTTACAATCTACGCTCTTCTTTTCAATTCACACAGATATACTAACTGTTTCATGCAACTGCCTTCGCCAACAAAGAAAAACATATATAATTTTTATTATGTGTATGCTTTATATGTATTTTAACACATTTTTCTTATACTTCTTTTCAGTTTTGCAAATTTCTTACTCTGATCATGAAAAAGTTACATTTTTTCACATCCTTCAATTTAAAATCTCTAATAAAATCATTTATACAAGAGTTTTTTGTTTCCTTGAATCTTAATTCTGAAATAAATTCACAATTGTTTGAAAACTTATTTAATTCTTAAATTTCTTTAATTTAAACCTTCAAATTTTGTATTTCCAGATTCTTCAACTATTTTATATTCACATTTTCTTAAATCTTTAAATTTCGAGCAAGATTTGATTTCTTAGACATTATATATACTTCTTTATTCTAGTTTAAAAATTTTTGTTTTTTATTTTAATTTTTTACTTTGAAAGTGGGATTCTAATCTTTCCAATCAGCTTCTTTACATATTTAGATATTTAATTGTTTTTAAATTCATAAATTTTTCAATTATTTTTCATATTTTGTTTTTTTAATCATGTAAAATGTTATTAAAATACCTGCCGTTTCTATATAGTGAAAGTTAGAAAATCAAAGTGGTAAGGCAAATAAACTTTTGTTCTCCCTCTATGACTATATCTTCACGCTGCGCAGCTTCATCTGCCGTAGATGTATGACATGCCATTAAAAACAATGTTGGGTGTGCTACACCCATGTGTGGTGTGAATGCTTTTGCGTCATAGTCAACTTTTGTCACGTATAAACAATATCTATATATTTTTTTTAAAATCGTTATTTTTTATTTCTTTCTGAAAATTACATCCTTTACCTTCAACAAATGATTAATCTTTTTATATAATACAACGTTAAAAGAAAAAGTAATTTTTTAGAACCAAATAGCGCTTTTTTGTGAGTCAGAAAATTTCTATTCGGGCTTTTTCTGAAATTAACTTGTTTTTAAATGTTAATCGTAATTACAATGATACAGGCGCGTTCTTGACATTCTGGTGTTAAATAAAAATAAACATGTTCAAAAATATCGATTTTTCAAAAAATTATTGACAATTGAAATTATATATATACACTGGATATTATACACCCAGTGATGGATTCAGAACTTTTAGGAAGGTGATATTCTAGGGTTAAGTTTATGTTGAACAACCATACTATTCTGCAACAAATAATTCTACTAACAACAATCCCTCAATCTAACTGATCCATCCTGATTTTGATACTACACTCACATTTGTCAAAAAAGGGCTCGATATCTTTGGTGATTATAATTATTAGGTGGTAAACTTAATTCCTGCCGCTCGCTACTAGAGGGCGCCAGCTCCAACGCTGGCGAATTTCGGCGGTCAAGTCGCAAGTTTTTTGTACTTTAGACATTGCTGAAAGTGATTCAGTCCTCACAGATTAGATTTCTTGACGCCAAAAAGATTTTCCAATCGATTAAAAATGAACCGCGATAAGCTGTTTTTCCGACATTTGATTCTTCACTATTTCGACCTCAAGAAAACCGCAGCTGAAACGCATCGCTTATTATCCGAAGTATATGGTGACGAAACTCCATCGGAAAGAACATGTAGAGTTTGGTTTGAACGCTTTCGAAACGGTGATTTTGACGTGAGAGATAAAGAACGTCCCGGACAGCCAAAAAAATTTGAAGATGTTGAGCTGCAAGAATTGCTTGATGAGAATCCAGCTCAAACGCTTTTAGAGTTGTCGAAAGCGTTAAATGTTACTCCAATGGCCGTCTCAAAACGCTTGCATGCCATGGGAAAAATTCATAAAGAAGGGATATGGCTACCACATAAGTTATCAGAAAATGCCATTTTGAATCGCTTGTCTATCGTGACTTCTTTGCTTGCCAGGCAAAGAAAAAAGAGTTTTTGTGGCGTATCGTGACTGGCAACGAAAAATGGATTTATTTTGATAATCCCAAGCGAAGAAAATTATGGGTGGACCCTGGCCAACCATCCACTTCAACGCCAAAGAAAAATGTTCACGGGCATAAGACCTTGCTCTGCATTTGGTGGGACCAGAAGGGTGTGCTGTATTACGAGCTCTTGCGTCTAAATGAAACCGTTACAGCTGATCGCTACCATCAGCAATTATGCCGACTGAGTGACGAATTGATGGAAAAAAGACCATCCGTAGCCAACAATCGACGCAAAGTCATTCTTTTGCACGATAATGCTCGACCGCATGTTGCGAAAAGCGTGAAGGAGGCACTTCTACAGCTTGAATGGGAAGTCCTCCCGCATCCAGCGTACTCTCCAGACTTGGCACCGTCGGATTACCATCTCTTCCGGTCGATGCAACACGCACTTACGGACACACACTTCTCCAGTTACGAAGAAGTCCAAAAATGGTTAGATAAATGGATTGCCTCGAAAGACACCGCGTTCTACCGTCGTGGGATTGCCCTATTGCCAAAGAGATGGGAAAAAGTAGTAGAAAATGGAGGAAATTACTTTGATTAAGGTTCATTCATCTTTCCTTCGAAACAAATTAATTTTGGAGACGAAAAAACGGCAGGAATTAAGTTTACCACCTAATATTACAAACTACGTAAACTTATGTAGTAACAGTTAAGATTAATTAGGTCTTGTGTATTATCTTGTAATATCTGTAATATCTTGATCTCTAAAATTTACATCGGTTGATATAATATATTTATCTACCACAATCTATGCTACAAAATATTACTTGTTTGCATCTAATTAAAGGATCATATTTTCTTATTTTATTTTTATCTTTATTTTATATTTCTACTTACAACTAGTGCTAATCGTAATTAGTGAAAAAGGCATAACAAAAATGCAAATCGTGATTAATGTCACTAGATGCCAAAACAAAAAAATGTTAATAAAGATTTAAATTGTTTTTTATTAGTATCTACTATTTATAAAATTAGCCAATAATTTACAAAATTTTTCTAAATTATTTCTGGATATTAGAATTAAAAAAAAGAAAGCTACTCAATTATCTTTAATTATTATCTATATATTATTTGTTAAAACTGGTCACCAATTATTATTAGTATTAACTCGTTATTAGCCAGTAATAAATAAGTTAATTACTTACTACAAATTATTAATAAATTCTTGATTTTTAAAATTACCAAGGAGTATTTATTAATAAATAACAAAATTATACTATCATTAAAATAATTCAATAAACATTTAATTAAAACAAAAATATAATAAAAAATAGAATAAAAAATATAATTAATGATACAATAACAAAAAATTATCCTTTTAAAATAATTTAGACATAATTTAGTAAATAATCGTAGAACGAATAATTATATTAGTTCAGATAATATAAAAGCAAATTTTGTACTAATATATTACAATATCTACATTACATATAGACTATTCATGCGCAACATCTCCCTTTCTTCAATGATAGAATTTTAAATAAATTTAAAACTGATATTTTTCTAATTTAATGAGAAACTGTTGTATCTCTCTTTTAAATTTCTAAATATTTCTCCTAAAAACTCTAAAAATTGTGCTTGTTATATAAAACTCAAATATGTGCTACAAATATGTAAAATTAAGTATACTCTCCCGATTTTCAATAACCACATTTCCTTCATCTAAACAAATGTTCTAAAGAATAATTAAATTGTTAAAAAACAATTCAATGACGTCAATAAAAAGTAACTTTTTAAAACCATTGTTTTTGTGTCCTCTTTTTAATTATATATATTTTATATTTATATTTATATATATACGTTTGTATGTATTTCAACTGATATATTTAACGTTTTATATTTTGCTTATATTTTTAAAATCATTTAAGATTGAAAATATACTCAAAAATGCAGTTACATCTTTTATCGGTAACCTCAAATTGTTTAAGGGCGCAAGACAATTAACACGACAATTAATCGCTGGAACACAGAAAACAATTGGCGATCGTAGTTGACAGGGAGGAGAGAGAGGAGGGTTTGTTATCAGAGACGAGATCAGTGACGCTGGATGTCACCGGGGTAGTAGGGGCGGGAATGTAATTGTTATAGTTACCATTACTCATGTGCAGCACTTTGGCCATCTTCTTCATAGTAGCGTCCAACTTGGAATCCGTCGTCTCTAACTCATTCCCAAATTCATCCAACATCCTGCAAAAAATTTATCTTGACGCGTCATAATAACAATGTAATAAGTAATAATAATTATTATTATTACCAATATTATTATTATATGTAGGTATATAATTAATTATATATAATTATATACAGAGTGTCCCGTGACTCGAGGTCCATACATTAAGAACATATTATTCAAATCATTTAGAGTTGAAATAGTTTAATAAACGTATGTCTGTACAAATGCTTCCTATCAGAACTACAACCATTGAAAGTTGATGTAAATATTTGGAAAAAAAAAGACATTTAATTTAATTTGTTTATTTACAAATGTATTACAAATATATTTACAAATTCTGTTCAAAATTATCTCCTACAGATTCAATACAAAATCTTGCCTTGCATAAAAGTGATCTAACAGCTCGCTCTACCATGCCAGGAGAAATTCTTATTCCCATTGCTGCCATCCATAATTCTGTCCACAAGTTCATTCCTATTGCAAGATTGTTCTGCATAAACTATTAACTTCATATATGCCCCCAAAGAAAGTAGTCCAAGGATATTTATTTGAAAATGTTTCAAATATTTACATCAACTTTCAATGATTGTAATTCTGTTAGAAAGCATTTACAGACATATGTTTATTAAATTTCAACTCTAAATGACTTCAATAACATGCTCTTTGTATGGATCTCAAGTCATGGGACACTCTGTATACATATTATTATATTAATTTTATTTATATTTATTACATTATTATAATTATATATAAAGAATACAGGAGAAAAACGATCAAAGTCCAAACTACATAATATGTAATTTCTAACATTTCAATTACAAGGATGGTCATAATATTGATTTTATAATATTGATATTCTGTGTATGATCTTTTAAGCAACTGAAGAAAATGATGAAAGAAACATTTACTTACACAGCTTGTTCATCCAGTTCACTGTTGATTTGCCTGGATACTGTTTTTAATGTACCGACTGTTTCTCCAATCGTGTCTAACTGTTCGTCCTGCTGCCTTATCATAGCATTCTGCTGCTGCATCGTATCACTGAAAAACTGTCTGTTTGGACTATCTATTTCGTTTTCTAGCTTGCTGTATTTAGTAGTGCCATGATTGGCCGGCACTCTTGCTGGGCTGTTGTCCAAAAGTGGCTAAAAATAGATAATATATCAAATATCATAATATAATTATCGTAGATTTATAACAAACACATAAAAGTTGTTAAAAAATCAATATAAAATAAATTTACTTTTCTCACCGCCGGGCCGAAAGCGACAACTTTCGTTCCGCTGCGCGGGACGAAGTTCTCGTTTTTCGGCTCCGTCGATGAGAAAAATCTATACACTCCTCGGGCAGTAAAGTAAGAAATGTCTCAGATCACATGTAATTGTCGGCCGAGGCGAAAAGCCGAGGTCGACAAACATGTGATCTGAGACATTTCTTACTTTACTGCCCTAGGTGTGTAATATACTATTACTTATTTATATACACTTTCAAACTGTACATGCACTTATCGCATATCTAATGCTTAAAATTTGATAACTGCTAAGTTATTAATAAAAGAAATATAAATATATGAAATTTATTATAAATCAAATAATAAGCAAGGAATAAAAATTGTTTTCTGCAAATTCTCAGAAACATGATTTTCTCTCCGATAAATACTAGTTATTGCGAAACTTAGTGAAGCTTGGTAACGAACAATTTGAATATCATGTATACCATTATCGTTTGCGAGGGTTGGCAAATCATACAATTACATGAACCGTCAAAATAACGCTAATTGATAAGACATGACAAATCACTTGTTTGAGGTTAGAATCACTGAAATGCGTTAACTAATATAGCAAATTGTTCAATACTGACAAAAAATTGGACGCAATACCGACAGATGTCACTGTCACTGAATAAAGCTAAAGATAACTGTGAATTGTGTGTTTATAAACAATTTAATTTTAACTTTAAAAAATCCACGTTTATCTTAATAAAAATAATTGAATATAATTATTTTAATATCTTCAAAACACATAAGAAAATTATTATTTTTATTAGTTCAGCGTTAATTTGTGTATAGAGTGTGTGAGCATACGAAGAAAAATCTGCAATTCAGAACTGAATGTATAGATTTAAATTAAATCTAATAAAGAAATTCGTATTCGATTCAAATTAAAATGCAAACTTGAATTCAAATTTAGACTCCAATTCGCGGCGTATGCTAGGATATAGTGTTTTTGTAATAAAAAGATATCGTATAGAAACCTTTTATTTTACCCGTATTACAGGGTGATTCAGAAATACTTGTGCAAACTTTGGGGATGAGTTCTTCACATATAAACAAAAAAAAATGTATACACATATGTCTGGAAATACCTATAAGTATAGTTTATGAATTATAATCGAAAGATTACTTTCGATAAAAACTGATAGAATATACATCTACAATGACACATGACCAATGTAATACATCTTTAGTTCAATTGTTTATCTACTTATAATTCATAACAAATGCTCAAAATGTCCTCCACCTGCTTCAATGCACGCATGGACACGTCAAATCATATAGACTGTCACAGATCCTTTCAAAGATTCAATAAGGTTGCAGATGATTTTGCAAGCATCTACGATGCGTTGGTGAAGTGTTTCTTCATTTACAATTTTAGTTAACATAATGTAGGGCTTTTAAGGGGATCCTAAACTGATCCAAATTACCGACAATTGCAGGGAAGCTCCAACTTTGAGTAGACTGCACAGAACTTAAAAAAATTTGTACACAATTGAAATATGCACGAAAATACATCGCGCGAGTGTTGATTTCAAGACAAAAATCGGAAAAAATAAAAAAAATACATTTTTGAGCTGTCACTTACCGTAAACGTTTGCATAATACAGGACTTATACAGTTTTTATGTACAAAATAAGATACACGCGCCATTCGTATAATGTGAACAAAGAATACCGTACATGAAAAACTAAAATTAAAAACGTAACAAAAAAGTTCGAGCTTTCGCTATTATACTATTTTGTGCAAAAGCACATGCAGGTTTAATTAGGATAAGCAGTATTGCGTGTAGCAAGAGATGGCGCAGCGATCGAACAAAGACAGATTACTATAGTTTTCTCTATATGTGTCCTTGTAGTAGGAGAGCCGGCTGCACAAAACCCTCCCTCATCGAACATCCGGCTAAATTTTATTCGAATAGATAGCTTTTTTAGTGGTTAACCCTGTGCCGGGTTTTATATGCCCTGAAACTTGACCAAAGTGTTAAAAAAAGGGCCACTTCCGGTATCATTTTTTGAGATGAAACCCCCTTAAAGAACATCCGGCTGAAACTTGTGTCAATCGATTCAGGATGTCAAGCACTTTAATAAAAAAATATGCTGCCACCCCCCATCTTGACAGGAACCATGGCAGCAACCCTTAAACGTGACATATTTTCGTACCGTACTTCCCTCACAAAACATCCGATTTTTTTTTTGGAAATGTAGCTCGAACAATCCTGAACATAAAAAAACAATGCTGCCATCGCTGGCCTTGACCAAAAATTTTTGTGCCACCCGTAAGTCGCGCGACTTTTGGCTGCCAATTCGTAACGGGTCAACACTTCCCTCACCGAACATACGGGTAATCTCTTGCCATGTATTTAAATAAAAAATTAGACAATCTTTGACGAGAACGATCTTAAGAACCGACTATGAATACCGTCCATAACTAGCGCTAAAATTCCCATCGAATATTTTGTGGAAATAATAGTTTGTGATAAACAAGCTGCGTGTACATTGGTAGAGGTATGGAATGAAACAAGGTAAGTTCATATAACATTCACGTATTTTTATTTCTTTATTCTTATTTTTTTATTTAAAATCTTAAAAGTAGGATATAAAACAAATATAAATGGAATAAATTACTTTTACTTCGCCAGTTAAATGATAAACAACAATGGAAATATTAATCATAATTAAGCATAATGATAGTGACGACGAGGACTATACTGTCGATAGTTCCAACAGCGATAGCGATTAAAAAAATTCTCGTGATTTATATTTATGTTTTATATCTTACTTTTAAGATTTTAAATAAAAAAAATAAGAATAAAGAATAAAGAAATAAAAATACGTGAATGTTATATGAACTTACCTTGTTTCATTCCATACCTCTACCAATGTACGCGCAGATTGTTTATCACAAACTATTATTTCCACAAAATATTCGATGGGAATTTTAGCGCTAGTTATGGACGGTATTCATAGTCGGTTCTTAAGATCGTTCTCGTCAAAGATTGTCTAATTTTTTATTTAAATACATGGCAAGAGATTACCCGTATGTTCGGTGAGGGAAGTGTTGACCCGTTACGAATTGGCAGCCAAAAGTCGCGCGACTTACGGGTGGCACAAAAATTTTTGGTCAAGGCCAGCGATGGCAGCATTGTTTTTTTATGTTCAGGAATGTTCGAGCTACATTCCCAAAAAAAAAATCGGATGTTCTGTGAGGGAGGTACGGTACGAAAATATGTCACGTTTAAGGGTTGCTGCCATGGTTCCTGTCAAGGTGGGGGGTGGCAGCATATTTTTTTATTAAAGTGCTTGACATCCTGAATCGATTGACACAAGTTTCAGCTGGATGTTCTTTAAGGGGGTTTCATCTCAAAAAATGATACCGAAAGTGGCCTTTTTTTTAACACTTTGGTCAAGTTTCAGGGCATATAAAACCCGGCACAGGGTTAACCACTAAAAAAGCTATCTATTCGAATAAAATTTAGTCGGATGTTCGATGAGGGAGGGTTTTGTGCAGCCGGCTCTTGGACTATTGTTTAACTATAGTAATCTGTCCTTGTTCGATCGCTGCGCCATCTCTCGCTACACGCAATACTGCTTATCCTATCAACCTGCATGTGCTTTTGCACAAAATAGTAGTAAAGGGTCAAACTTTTTTGTTACGTTATTAATCTTAGTTTTTCATGTGTAGTATTCTTTGTTCACATTATACCACATTATACGAATGGCGCGTGTATCTTATTTTGTACATACAAACTGTACAACTCCTGTATTAAGCAAACGTTTATGGTAGGTGACAGCTCAAAAATGTATTTTTTTAATTTTTTTCGATTTTTGTCTTGAAATCAACACTCGCGCGATGTGTTTTCGTGCGTATTTCAATTCTACATAAACTTTTTTAAGTTCTGTGCAGTCTACTCAAAGTTAGCGACCCTTCCCTGCAATTGTCGGTAATTTGGATCAGTTTAGGTTCCCCAGGGGATCCTGGACAGGAGACAATTACCGACAAAAACAGTCAGGGCTCGTTCTTTGAAACGGCTTTATAGATCGCAAAATCCTTTTGCAGGAGTAAAGTATAGGTACTAATGAAGAGTGGGAATGTAAAAAATTAGTGAAAAATTAATTTTTAAAAAAATGTAAAAATGCTGTCACCTCATAACCATATTTTCTAATATAAACAGTTGTATAATAAAAATTTGAGCTTCGAAGAAATCGTGTATATTTTCCACCAAAATATACACGCAGGCTAGTAAGCAGAGATAGCGCAGCAATCGAACAAGGATAGATGTCATTTCGTTAGACAAAGACAGATATAGGAAAAACAAAATTAGAAATGTTGACATTATCGACATCGAGGAAATTCGGCCGTCACATTTAGATCAGGCGAATGTGCAGGAGCCCGATTCTCTGACGAGAAACGTATGCGCAAACTCTGCTCTAACAGAAAGGCTGCAAATTGATTGGCTATCGCACAGTTTTTAGCCAATAAGCTTGCAGCTTTTCTGTTAGAGCAGAGTTTACGCATACGTTTGTCGTTAGAGAATCGGGCCGCCTGAAATGTAATACTTCCATAAACCAGACATTTCCGGACATACATGTATGAACATTTTTTCTTGTTTATGTGTAGAATTTACTCCCAAAGGTTGTACAAGTATTTCTGAATCACCCTGTATATCCGTAAAAAACATGTAGTTGCATATTGCAAATTGCATAATTTTTTTTGCAAAGCAATTATGTGTTTTCTTTACACTAATTAATTCATCTTATTACTTTGTACATAAAAGCGTTAAAGTACAATTACTAAAAAATGAATAATTTATGATATATTTTATTTCATGTCAAAATATGCCAGAATTTGAAATATATCATAAAATAAACTATTCATTTTTTAATAGAGGAAAGTACCCGATTATGAGATACCATATCTATTTTGTGTGATTGCCGGAAGTCTATGGGCAGAATTGAAAAATACAGTAGGTCATTTTGAAGGGAATTTAATAAGCTTTAAGATGCTGAAATGTAAAATTTAATTTAAATATTAATTTTGCTGAAAATTAGAAAAATGTGAAAAATGAGCTTTCGGCAAAATCGCAAAAGTGTGCTCTTAATATGAGAGACCCCGGGAAATCGCTAATAAAGTGCAAAATACATGATATTGCAATTAAAAAACTTTATTTAAAGTTTTTGAAAGACAAATGTAATGGAGAAGCATATTTGCAACAATCGTAAACCCACTTATACTCAATATTGTACCTAATCTTCCCCCTCCACCCTTCCCTCTCAAATCAAGGTCAGCACAGTCTTATAAATTCGTATAAACCTTCCCTTAACGTTAATATAGTATTTTCTCTTCTTTTATTACTATACAATAACTTTCATACTCGAGCAACCCAGGAGTACCCTGAGTATCTCATGTTACGAGCACCACGCCTTGCGGTTTCACACGATCACCAAATCTAATCTCTACAATTGAGCAACTCAACATATCCCGTATTTTCCTATTAATACGACCTTTCTCTATCGCTGCATGCAGAACATATTGCCAAATATTTATTAATTATATAATAAACAAGGTTTAAAGACTCATATCCATGGCACTTGACAACATCCAATTTCATAATTTCTTTCTCTGCGACGACTACACGCACGATCAAACAATGAATTTTCCACTAAATAGGTTTTACCCTAAGGGCAATAAGTTCATAGTGGAACCAACAGATAGGGTCTATTAGTTTAGCAGAAACCTCGCTGTCGCATATTAGGAGCCTATCTCATAATAGGGGACTTTCTAACTCTACCTTAATAACTTTTACGTAAAATAATTTTATATGTAGAATAATTAGAAGAATCATTATGTAAAAAAAAGATACAATTCTATTTAAAAATATAGCGATAACCTTTATGTGAGCTTAAAAAATCGATAATTCTCTTATTATTAAAAAAATCGAATTTTTCGAAAATTTGTTTTACTGTTATTTGTTCTCCTTGATATCCTACAACTTTTGTCTAAAACGTTTTTCAATATCTTCCATATTTTTCGAGATATTTGTCTGGGATAATTAAAATGGGACATCTTGTACATTTGTAACATGTAAGGAAGTACCGCACAGACTTCTATTATAATTTAATCTGTGGAAGTACAGATTAAATTATAAAGAATTCAATTTATGGCATATTATCGTATTATTCAGTGTGGCATATTATTTAGGATGTATGTACAAGGTTCGTATGTAATACAAGTGCTATTAAATGCTATAGAATAGTATTGATGTGTAAAAGCTGTACATACATTCTTAATAAAAAGAAAAAAAATTAATGATAGGAAATCGTTCATTGATATGATTCTTTCAAATCTAATACTAAACAATTAAAATTGTAAAATTTGTCGAATACATATCTCGACTTATTTTTCTTTCTTTCTTTGACTTCTTTTACTTTCTTCTACCATTTCTTTTGTTTCGTGCCGATTATTCAGACCTGCCCATCGAGAAATGACCCATCGAATCGACGTCTATCGATGTCTAATTATACGTCTACAGACGTATATAGACGTCGATTCGATGGGTCATTTCTGGCTGGGGTTGTTTATGTTCTTCGACTGTTTTCCGATCGCAACGTCTGTACAACTTAAACTTGGCATGCTAAATAAATAGTTATAATGTGATAAAATAACGTAAAGCGAAACGCAATATACACAAACCTGTCTTGCCGTGCTGTCGCGATCCCGGCATCTGCTTAAGTTCAGTTTGTCCTTCATGATCTGCGAAATGTTTAATAAGCGATAGTAGCATTAAGATGATATTAGTTTCGAGCGCTTTTGTGAACGTGTTAATACATGTAACAAAGCATTTGCGTGACTATGAATCGTAATAGCAAATGTAGCGAGATATAATCGCAGTGATTAGGTACGATAAATTATAATGTGTGTTATGTTATTATCTATAGTGATTATTATATTAATGCATTAAAAGTATTAATGCATTAGAAATTTAATAATTATAGTATAGAGCAATTGATTTCAGTTAATTGCCGAAGTATCTTGAAAAGAATATTTGTCTCTCTATACAGAATGATTATATTAAGTAACAATTAAGTATTTAATTAATTACCTTGACTTCTTCTCGTGCCTGCTCAATGAAGTTCCGTTGAACTGTCAACTCCTTGTTGTCAATCTTGAACTTCGTTGGATTTTTCTCAACAATACGTGCACACGTATTAAGGACGACATAGAAAGACAAAATTCAAATTACAAAATAAATTTAAATCTAATTTTATTAACATTTACATCTGAATTTATATCTAAATTTCCATTTCAAACTGGAATTCATTTAAGCGCAAATTTGAAGTCAAATCCTAACTTCAGTACACATCCGTGTTCACGTGGATCAAATTCAAATTTGAGTGTCGTTAAATTGAAACGTTTTAGATTGGAAAAGGATATAGATAGTGTCCTCGAGATCGTCGAGGTCCCATTCAATGGAACGAAGCGCCTTCCGCAGCTCAGTGGTGGTCCAATCGAGTTCATCTGTACGCGAGATCGCTGTGGCCGATCCGCTCAGCGGCATACTGCCGGTCGGCGACGTGATCGCGACATTCTGCAGCTCGGTCCAACGCCCGTACAAGCCGCGATTCTTATTCAACGCCTTGCACACCTCGCTGAAACAATCCGGGCCAATTAAGACTTGCCACCAGCCACGTTTAATAGCCTACATCTAAATAAATTCGCACACAAGCATTGTATAAATCAATGATGCGTCTAGTATAAGAAAGATACGCAATTCAAATTTAAATCAACATTCAATCCAAAATCAATTCAGATTTTAAATCGCAATTTAAATTCAAATTATATCTGCTCAAACTCTACTATTTATGCTCAAATACATATACATTTATATTCATCTAAATTCATATATGTATATTTATATATAAAGTATGTAAGATATCTCTATAAATATATTTTTATGCAGTCATACAAGTTAATCTAGATTTCTTTTGATTTTTGCTTAAAGATTATTAGACAATTGAAGTTGCCCTTGCAATTCTGTATTTATATATTACGTAATTGCATTAAATGAATAACGCGAATTAGTTTAAACGTCCACACAAAATATAAGGAGGTCCAGGTTCGAATCCTGGTTGGGGTTTTATTTTTCACAACATATCTTTTATGTATCTGGTATCCTATCCTATACATTCCATATTTCCACATACCGTATGTTTCCAATTTTCTTAAGATTGTGTTAGTGTGATTAAATTAATAGGTCAATTTTACTATGTGATACCGTGTTAGCTTTTATTAAGACTGCGTTTTAAAACTGTAAGTAACAGCGTATGGGGGGGGGTTTGCTAACATGAAGAATTAAACGCAAATAATTATTAGGCTACCAAAATCCAGTCCTGACATTCGAATTGCCGTTTCCTCTAAATTGATTGTATATTATAGCAGTCGTGTTTCACTTATTATTATTATTGAATAATACAATTAAAAACAGAAAAAATATATATATTACGTAATGTCTATTAAATTATTGATGACATCTGTTATTTTTCATGGCGCTATTTTAAATAAACTCTAAATTAAATTTTACGAAAAGAAATAAAACTCCACTGCATTATTATGCTACTTATGAATAGTATGAATAATAATGTTGCAAAGAAATTTTGAGATATTTTCGTTGAGCTGTGTTCAATTTTTAGGAAAAAAAAATTATAGACTAGAACTCCTAATATCTCTAATAAAGAAATCGCCATTCCGCCAATGGTTTCTTCCGTCGAAGGAATTACGCCGACAGATCCTGTCGCCAGAGATCTCATCAACGCGCAACATCGTGTAACATTTATACGGAGAATCCATCACGCGTATCGGCTGTCACGAGTTCGAGTATTGTTTCTGTTCGGAGCAATATGTGTCAGCTGGAGATAACTACCGCGCTGCGAGGCGTTTCTTGAAACACGAGGCGATAACGGTCCCGTTAATCCGTTATCGCGGTAAATTCGCCTCTAATCGGGCGATATTACGCCGATACAAATTCTTATCGGCGTTTGCAAGCGCTCGCTTCTATCCCGCGCGCTCACTCACGCACGATCACTACCCCCTCCCCCACCGTCTCCCTTTTCTAACTCTCTCCCCAGGAAAAAATCACGGCAACGACACACTGGGGGATCTATGCGCTCTCGAAACGCGGTTCCCTCTTTCCTTTCTTTTTGTTTTTCTCGTTGTGTTCGCGCGACGCACGTCGCGTGAGAGAACAATCGATGCGACACTCGCTTGCGGCGCACTTACTCCTTAACGACAAAGAACGGATTTTCCAGCGTCATTCCTCTATCCGCTCCGTCTTTGAATTTAAAGCCTGGCCCGCGGCCTGTCTCGCCGCGACGGCCGCGCGGCACCCTCAGTGGAAGCGCGTTCGCGCCTCGGCCACTCGCTCATCGGTGGGACGAGATTCTAAACGCGATCAGTAGTCCCCCTGAGGATTTCAGCGCGCTTGTTAAACTTTGCAGTCACGGGAGCTGCAGCCGCGCAGCAAACCCGTCTTCGTCTGGAGTGGCCTATACAGTGGCCTACAGCGGAAGTGCGCGGCACTGCGCGTACGGACAGTCGCACGGACGGTGTCGTGGTTCGTGGTCGTGACTCGTGAGAACTGAGAGCGCGATCTCGAATCTCGGTGTGCCTCCCCCTCCCCTGGTAGCTCATGCTCGCACTAGCGTAGCGTTGCCGTGATGTGACGTGGTGAAGTCTGCTCCGGGCGCTCCGGCGTCGCCACTGATTATATATATCAGTGGGCGTCGCGCACCACTATTTATTCGACTCATCCTCGCAGACGTGCGCGCCCCGTCGTGGCGCGTCACAGCACGACGCGACGCCGCGGCCGCGCGACGTTCGCTACGCTGCTACCCACTGCCACCTGCCACGCAGCCCTAGTCGCCGCGATATTGGCCGCGTTCGACAGACACAACTGTTGAGTTCGTCTTATCAACACTCTGCGTTGATTGGTTGGTTCTAAAAGTAAGAGCCAATCACGTTCGACTGCTACTCAGCAGCTTGGTTTGCTGAACGCGCCCAATTGATTCGCTGCACGAACATGTTGCAGCAACCAACGTATAGTTGACAAACAAATTAAAAATTATTTATAATTATCTTTTCTAATCGTTTGGAAATTATTTAGAGAAATTTGGAAAAAACTTTTTAGAGTTTGGAAAACCATACAATAAATAAAAATTAATTAAGCGTATAGTTGGCAATATTAGTCTAAAAACTTTTTTTTATCCAATCGCTTCAGATCGTATCATTTGGATAAAGTGTCGAAATATATTTTATTGTTTGGAAAACTACTCTATTTTAATAAAAAATAAAAATTAATTAACAAATCAACGATTTCTTTTTTGTTATCGGCAATATTGAATTTTAAAGGATGCGTACATAAGGCAAATTAAATTTAAACACTTAAATACTTTTAAAGCGCGCCACGAATCTATGGCTGCATTCAGCCGAACCTCTGCTTAGCGAAGCGAAAGGTAGCAATTAAGTGTAATTGGTTGGATCCAAAGGTAAGAACCAATCACATTCAATTGCTACCTTTCGCTTCGCTAAGTAGAGGTTCGGCTGAACGCAGCCTATGTGACGACAACTCGTCTCGCGTGAAAAGTGTATGCTGGTGTATGCGTAAACTATTTCGACACACACATATTAGTCATTTAATTATGCCTTCCAGCCTTCCAATACTCAAAATAGCTGCTATATTTTTAAAACTTTATTGGTTAATAACTTTTTAATAAAAAGCGACCCCGACTAAAATCACTTGCATGTTACTATATGATAGCAAAAATATGGCAACGCATGTTAAATAAATAATTTTATAATACTTTTAAAATTTCCGTTTATTCTACCTTTTTTTTATTATTTATTTTATTATTTTTTATAAACAATTTAATATAAAAACATTTAAATACACAGAACATTTAAACAGCAGATACTTGAGTAAATATATAATATACAAAATATAATAAACAGATTTATTAAATTATTTTTTTAAATTTTAAATAAATATATTATAAAGATTTATAATTAAACTACTATATTAACAATATTTTTACTATAGAACATTTATTTTTTAATTGTGTTATTAAAATTTGCAATTATTGAAATTACCATGATTTAAAATTGGCCAGACTAAGCTGGATTCAGACAGGCCGTTTCAAGCGTCAAGCAGCGTGCAGCAACCCAATCAGCGAAATGATATCAGCAGTGACGTAGAAAATATCGTTTTGCTGGTTGGTTACTGTTCGCTGCTTGAAGCTTGAAGGCTGATTTATAGAGACTGTAAGGCTGCGTTTCCACTATACGCGTCGCGCGTCGCGTCGTCTGTCGTTAACCAATCTAAACATCCCGTTACAAGTAATGTAATAAAATGGGATGTTTTGATTGGTTAACGACAGACGACGCAACGCGCGACGCGTATAGTGGGAACGCAGCCTAAGAGTGCGTGATCTTGTCGGAAATGACGTCATAAAATAAAACGTTTTGATTGGATAACTCATGACGCGGCGTCGTGACGCGACGCGCGACGCGTATAGTGGGAACGCACCTTAAGTTTTTGCGCGTCACGCGTCGCGTCATCTGTCATTAACCAATCTAAACCAATCTAAACATCCCATCACAAATAATGTAATAAAATAGGATGTTTTGATTGGTTGCGACGGATGACGCAACGCGTGACGCGTTTAGTGGAAACCACTGATATATATACATGGATTGCCGACCGCCTTTGTCGGCAGGACTCAATAGCGTCCTCAAATGGGCGGCTGCCATCTTACCCGGCAATTTGCCTCCGAACGGGAAATTCAAATAAGTTTAACTGAAACTTACGTTTATGTAACGTTTTTTGCAATTATTAATTTAAAAAACTAGCATTATTAATGAAACAAATTATTAAATAGCTCAAATATTACAAGATTTTGTTTAATAAAAAAATAATGCTTTATTCAGATTTTTTAATTCAGAACAAAAATTCCTATTTACGTTGCGATATTACAATCAACTTGTCGTGATTCGAGGTATTCCATTGTCGTTCACCTCTATTAGATTAATTTTTTTTAAACTATCTCAACGTTTGAACAATCAAATCTCAAAATTATTCAATATAAATTTTTTATGCACCTACGCACCTATGCGCACCTGTACATACGCACCCACCTCCCACCTGACACAGTCACAGTCCACCACGCATGCGCGTATGTACCTTTTACGTGTAAAATGGCAGACCTTCAATTGGGTACATCGCCAAGAGCCTATCGGCAATCCATGTATATCAGTGGTGGAAACTCAGCCTTAACCAATCAACACATCCCATTTTATTACATTACTTGTGACTTGTGACGGGATCAAAATGGGACGTTTTGATTGGTTAACTCGGATAATGCAACGCGTGACGCGCTCAGTGGAAACTCGGCTTAACCGTTGATTTAAGCCGTAATCTTTAGTGCTGGTCTACAACCTTGCTTTAAAGAATATTTAAGCTCTAAGCCGTAAGAAATTGACCAATCACAATCGAGTATTCTTCTCATATTTTATTGTGATTGGTCAATTTCTTACGGCTTAAAGCTTAAATATCGTTTAAAGCAAGGTTGTAAACCATCACTTAAAGGGGATGCTAAATACCGACAATTACAGTCAAAGGTCTTTCTTTGAAACAACTTTACAGATCGCAAAATTCTTTTACAGGAGTAAAGTGTAGGTACTAATGAAGAGTGGGATTATAAAAAATTAATAATAATTGAAAAAAATGTAAAAATGCTGTCACCTCATTTTCTAATATAAACGGTTGTATAAGTAATATGTACGAAATGAAATGTTTCCACTCTTCAGAAAACGTGCATAAACAATAACGTACCTTTGAAATTGAGATGGAAAGCCTGGAATAAAAATGAGAGCTTCGAAGAAATTATAACCTATAACCATTGTCTATCCTTGTCGCCAATTGCCGCGAGTGCTAGGCGCCTGACCATCCTCACCCGAGGACACCAAGAAAAAACTCCCCCTCTATCCTTGTCTATCATCATTGTCTATACAAGAACAGATATAGAATTTGGTCGGTAAAACGGCTTTAGGATCCCCTTAAGAAATTGACCAATCACAGTCGAATGTGAGAAGAACAATCGACTGTGTGATTGGTCAATTTCTTAAAGAACGGCTTAAATCAACGGTGCCTCTAAATCAGCCTTAAGTTTTGAACGAAACATCGTGGGAATGGAAATATGCAATAAACCAAGATTAAGCAAATGTCACTAGGGTTTAAGTTTTGAACCGAGTTTGAATCGAGTTGGTGAAAACGGGCATTACGCGTCCTGTCTGAATCCAGCTTTATAGTAGTCACGCGCGCCACGCGCCACTTTAGTTCGGTTTAAAATTCGTACGGATTACGGATTGTACGGAACCGAAACGGACAGAACGTATCGCGAATTCGAATTTGGTACTCGTAGTGCAGTGCGATTTGATTTATTGTGGGTTCATGAATTTCGCGAAGAATTTATCGTCGTCCCAACTGATCCAAGGCCAATTTCCGCGTAAGTCTGCCTGCCGTTGTGTAATTCGAGAGCTTCCCGGTGAGTATCTCTTAAAACAGAACGTAATGTGCCACAAGAAAAATGGACATGCGCGCAACTGACAAACATAACCTATTTGAGTCTTGTCATGTAACGATTTTGGGTCTACATGGCTTGTGTCAATGCCTTGAGCACAAGACACCATATATAATTCCTCATCCGAGGAATACAATTGAAAAAACCCCCCCCTGTCATGTATCGAGGGATGACGCGTGGCTTATTAGTACACCAAGGTCCGTGGTTCGAATCCGACCCGGCCTTCATCCCATATATGCTTCGTGAAGAAGTTTTTTCTCGATTAAGTTCCTATGGATTAATGATCTGCACGATTGGGAATCGGAAAGGATTCACAATCTGCAAGGTTTAAAATTCCTATTGGATTAAGATTGATCAGTCATTTGATTTTGTGTTACTACTTTCTTGGGTTTAGCTTTGGTGTGTCATCTGCCATCGGGCAGAAAGACACCTGACAGTCCTCACCCGAGGATAAACGAAAAAACCCCCCTGTCATGTAACGAGGGATGACGTACGTGATCGACGTGTAGCTCTGCTATCGCGAATGATTAGTAACGGAAAGGTCCTGGATCTGCCTTCATCCCACATTTTTTCTCCTTTCAGTTTAAGAGTTTAAAAGAAGAAAGAGTAAAATGAATTTTAAAACTAGAGCATCTGTGTGGTATTGCACAAAGGAGAAGCAGAAGACACCTTAATTTTCCTCATCCGAAAAATAAGCTAAAAAAAGTCACGTAACGAGTCAACTTTCACAGAAACTGGCTTTTTTGAGAGAAATTTTTTTATCAGGGACTGTAGGTTACAAGTAAAACAGCAATGTTTTGGGATATATTTGTTTTTTTTTCTTAAACTCTCGTAATCATAACAGTTCAGTATAACGATCTCACTAGGATGGTGCTGTAAAATTAAATATGTCTGTTTCTGTTGAGGAATGTCTTGTCTTCCAATTAAAGTATATACAATGTTAGCTAATTAATTAAAAATATGGAAATTCTTGAGGCTAGCTGAAGGTTATATACACACACGCATTCACCTATGTAAAGATAAAAATAAAATGAGACGTCCTTTATGTTTGCGACGTCACTATATACAGGATGTCATCAACAAACCAAATTATCAAGATGTTCATTTCCTTTGTTTATGATGATTGTGAATTTGTAAAGTATAGATAATTATTTTTACGTACTGTCACAATCAAGGAAGATAATTAAATTTTTCTCTTTCAGCTGATAATACACTATATAATGTCTTTTCAACAAAAATATATTCTCTCCACGTGGCATTTTTAGGATTTTTATATTAAATCTTGGAACTTTTGCAAGAATTCTATAGAGAGAGAAAGTTAATAAGTGAATTAAACTGACTGATATATCAATATTAAATAGAAATTTAAAATAAAAATAAAAAACATAGATTGTTATCCTTTTTTCACATTTTCACATTTCATTCTAATAATTCTGTGAGTCAAGAGTTAAGCTGAAAGATAAATTCTCTTGAAGCGAATAATGTGCTTTCGACGAAACGCTCAATATACATGCAAGCGTTACACGGTTAAAAGTTTATAAGCAATATAGCAGGGTTTTTACATGTAAAGACGATTAGCATAGGCCTCCCTCGTAGTCATCATCTTCTCCCCGCTTCTGTGTCGGTTTCGGCAGTGGTGCAACTTCCGACTTCTTCTCAACCATCTTTTCTGTTGATTGGCTAGTTTTACTGACTTCGTTCTTTGTCTATAAAATCAACAAACCATCGTTATTGTATGCCCGACGAAATGATGAAATATCTATAGTAAAATAGTGGATAATGATAAAACTTAAACTTACGTGGTTAACTTCCGCTTCAACGGTAGCCTGTCCAGCGACCTTGGACGCATTGGGAGAAACATAGGATTCCGTGGCGTTGGCTCTTACACCAGCAGGCGGGATAGCGTATTCCTGTTGTGGTAAAGGTAAACCTCGTGCTAGCTTGGCGTATTCCACGTCCATGTGCTTGATAAAGGGACTATTAAGGGCCGCCCGAGCTGCATCCGCGTCCTCGTTATCATATGCCTGCAGCAGTATCTCCAACGTTTGCACCTGTAATAATCAATAAATCGCAATTATCTACGTAATTTTTCGATTGCCAAACAACTTTTTGCTGAGTAATATTAAGAAAATTTTACTAATAATACTATTTAATAAAATTCCTTTTTGTTACACTTAAATTGATTATTTTTTCTCACGTACTTCGGGGGGCTCGCAGAAGTTACCCCATTCTTTGAAGGCCTTCTCGGCTGCAACTTGATCACCTCGCGCCAATTGCACCAATACCAATGCCACAGTGAGCCTTCCAAGTGACTGATAATATTTGATATCCTGATACATGCCAATCTCGCGACGTATTGCGTCCGCCGCCTCGTCATACATCTGGAGTTTCACCAGCAGTCTTGCAGCTTTACTCATATATTCTGCCGCGTGTCGCGGACTGTCCTCGCCCTACGGACATATCTTCTTTCAGGACTTCTTTAACTATGGATTTGGATGTGAAATTATTTAATTTTTAACGTTTTCAAAATGCTTGAACTTCTTCAAATTTTATCATACGAACTTGGGCTGTGTTCGGGGAGCGCACTATCATCGCTATCGTTTATATTGCGTCATTCTATCCTTGTTTTACATCTAGTAAGTGATAAAGATTGACGCAATAACGCTAATAGTAAGTTCCCTGAATAGGTACCCTTAATCATACAAATATACATATGTATATATTTGTATGATTAAGTCTTAGACAACCTTCTTTTTCTCTCTTCAAATTAAATTTTTGTAATAATTTGTTTGACTTATGACATAAAACGGCAGGGCCTACCATGATTATATCAGCCGCACGTTTAAACAGCTCCAGAGCTTGCTGTGGCTGTGTAACTTCCAGCATCTTGGCTGCCTTGTCGAGAGCAGTTACGCCTGATTCAGGGGAGCCGTGCTGCTGGAAAAGGCTACAGGCACTGTGAGCTAGTTTTGATATCTCTGACAAATCACCCATTTCCTTGCAAATGACCAGAGCTTGCTCGATGCTCCTGAAAACATTACATTCTTATATTATCGCAATATGTGATAAAATCTAAATACTGTATATACATGATACGTACTTTGCTGCATGGAACCATCTATCTCGCATTAAATTGTAGACTTAAGGGAAATATATGAGAATGTGTGAAATTTTACTTTCAGAAACTTAAAGAAAAAATATAATTAGCACCAAAAAGTTAAATCGATTATTGATTTAAGTATGTTAAATTTACTGTTCCAATGAAAAACTGTGTTTCAAGACCAGCAAATAATCGGCATGCAGCATGAGTAGAGAAAAAAGTATATAAATTCACACAAAAAATATTAAACTACAAAAATCTAGTTCAACCGAAGATGGCATATCTCTATTTTACTTGTAAGAATCATTTATCGGTCAAAGTTTTATTATTAAATATAATTACCCAGCAAACACAGAATACACCGAGTGCACAATTTGATAGCAAATTGCGCACTCGGTGTATTCTGTGTTTGCTGGGTAGGTTTACATAAAGAAAAATTTGTTTCGTGTCTTTTAAATATCTTTATGAAAATAGCTTGTCATTAAAATAATGATAAAACAAGATACACATAATGACATAAATAAATTCTTTAGTGAACCTAACATATTATTAAAGATATATTTGCATAACACCTGGAACGGAAAATCTGAAATTATCGTATTTTATATCATTATTATATCAAAGGATACGCTTTGGTTTGCTTGTAACAGTCGGCTGCCTTTACTAAACAATCTTTACACTGCGCATATGACTTGGCTATTCGAAAGCATGTTGCTAAAGAAAAAATTAAGAAAGTTTAATTCTGTTAAGTCCTCGCAAAGTTTTTATGCAATTAATTTTTTAATTTATTATATGTTGAAAAATTTCAAGCAACTATAATTTCTAACTAAATTTTCATATCAGATTGTAAGTAGATACTACATTTAATATATTTGGATCAGCTAATTTCTTTAAACTTAACTGATGAAACATTTGGCTTCCTATTTATACTGTATAAACTTTGTTCAATTATTTTATTATCATAGTCTTATATTTTTCTTACCTGCGTGTGAGTACTCGTCAGCCGCTACCTCGTAATCGGGCCGCCACTTCAAGAAAGTAAGTTTCAAGCTAGAAGAGACAAAGATTGATTCGACACAGTAGCTAGCCCATAAATAATATACGATTTTGGAAAACTTGCAAAGCTACAAGTTTGAAGAAGAAATTGTTAAAATTAGTTCGTGCGCGTGAGCTCGTTTCGTTGACTCTAATTCTAATGCTAGAATTTATATACCGCGTGACAAAACAAAATTTAACACAAGAGGAACATCTTGACTACCCAAAAACATCTGAGCGATCCGGCAATGTCAAAAAGAGTTTGGGAGGACGAGAGGAGTGCTTACGCTTTTTCAGCCTGACGTATGTGTTCGTTCGCCTCCTCGATTTTTGACATTTTTCTCCGAATGATGTCTTCGTTCGAACACGACGACGACGAAGTTATGTCAGTTTGATGCCCGAAATTGCGTCGTCAGTCCTGAAAGCTACTCGCCTCTCGTCAAGACACTGCGACCGCATACAATACAAACGCCGAGACTGGCCGAGACTAATCTTTACGCCTCGCCGTTCATCAAGCCGAGTGTTCTGTGTTCTTGAGATCGCGAAACGCACGAATAACTATGTCGATTATCGATGAGCGCGACTTAACCTAGCCCTAGCCTAATCTAACCTAACCTAGAGAGCCCACTGAAATAATAATGGGTCTGTTTATTTTAGCTGCACTGACTGACCTGGGCTGAACTGGTGCAATAAGTTAGAGTGAGATAAAGATAATAGGTTTGTTCGCGTCGCATACTCCAATCAATATACATCAGAGACACTTGGGCCCGGTTTCACCAACGTGATTTAATCTAATCGGTCGATTAAACTCACTCTTCATCTCTTTCCAACTGTTCCCCTAAAAAGAGACGAAGAGTGAGTTTAATCGACCGATTAGATTAAATCACGTTGGTGAAACCGGGCCTTGATCACGGATAAAAAGGGTGGCCCTGGGTGGCGATTGGAGCAAACATGAAGTAATCATATAAGTGCTGGTCTACAACCCTTGCTTTAAAGGATATTTAAGCTTTAAGCCGTAAGAAATTGACCAATCACAATGAAATGTGAGAAGAATACTCGATTGTGATTGGTCAATTTTTTACGGCTTAGAGCTTAAATATTCTTTAAAGCAAGGTTGTAGACCAGCACTAAGGGCCAATTTCACCAACCACGGTTAGCTTAACCGACGGTTAAAGTTAGCAGAATTGACCAATAGAAAGCAGGGTGGATTCATTTCTATTGGTCAATCCTGCTAACTTTAACTGTCGGTTAAGCTAACCGTGGTTGGTGAAATTGGATCTAATACTACTTCATGGGAGCAAATGAGTTTTTGGAGTGCGTTGGAGTGAGTAGGAGCATGGCGAGGTGGGGCCGGTGAGGTGGGGCGTGCGACGCGAACAAACCTAAGGCTCGGTGTCCACGATGCAAGAACTGTGTCCAAGTTTCGGTTTAAGCCAATGAAGCTGCTACTTTTCTGTAAGAGCTGCAAGTTGATTGGCTTAAACCGAAACTTGGACACAGTTCTTGCATCGTGGAACACCGGGCATAGCTACGGTCAACGTGACGCTACAAATGCTTGGAAGCATTTCTCTTCTCTTTTCTTTCAATGAAGAAAGAAGGAGAAGAAGAACGCTCAAGGAACGCACCCTTTGTCGACATGATATACAAAGGTTTATGCCATCTTAGTTCCCATGGGCCGCGTCGTGGTTTTTGTTTGAATTTCGAACGTTCAGTTGCATTCGGTTATCGGTAAAAATGTAATTATTCTGATTTACCGATTCATTCGTGAATTTTCGGATGTTTGCTACGAGATTTTAATTCACTATTGATTCCTATTACGTTTAAAAACGACGAAAAAGTTTATTTCTTGTGCAGACTGTAATTGTCACAAACTTGCTGGCGGGAAAGACCTAACCTCACCGCGTTGTCGATTTTGATAGATGAGCTCCAACACGTTTTCAGAGTAAGGTAATAACAATTTCTTTTATTATTTCTGTTATCTCTTTCTTATATTTTTTGTGCATTATTGTGTAACTTGTGCGCTGCAACGAACTACTTGTCATAGATATAATTTTAATAAGTCTTACATTTATGAAAGTTATGTATATATTATAAGTGCTATCATACACATTAATTATATTTTAAGAATAAGAGAGAAAAAAGGCTATTAGGGTCGGACGCGGTTCTTCGTGCGTGGAATCAGTTTATTCGTCTTCTTGCGTACATTGAACGTTTCGGCTCATTTTTTGAGCCATCCTCAGCATTAACAAGCGATTTGCTGTACGTTCTCCATGTCAACTGGCGAGCTTACAGACTCGAATTAACGTGGACCAAATGATTCTTATCAAAGGTCAAAGTGAACGTGGGGCATGAAGCCGTATACAATAGAAGTAGCGAAAGGTGTGTAACGTGCGGACGGGACGGATAAGTCCCTTCGCTACTTCTACTGTATACGGCTTTATGCCCCACGTTCACTTTGACCTTTGATAAGGATCATTTGGTCCACGTTAATTCGAACCTGTAAGCTCGCCAGTTGACATGGAGAACGTGCGGCAAATCGTTAGTTAATGCTGAGGATGGCTCAGAAAATGAGCCGAAACTTTCAATGTACTCAAGAAGACGAATAAACTGATTCCACGCACGAAGAACCGCGTCCGACCCTAATAGCCTTTTTTCTCTCTTATTCTTAATTCTCGATGGTCATTCTATAATTTAATTATATTTTAGTAATCTTTATGAGTTTGAGTATTACGTTATAATATAAGAATCGTAGAATTACAATATCTTATATTGTTCCATTTATAAGAATTGAAAAAAACAAACGCTAATTAGATGGCTGAGCGATTAGAAGATCTGAACCTGCCCAATGCAGTTGTGACCAGAATCATCAAGGAAGCTCTACCGGATGGGGTAACAGTTGGAAAGGACGCCAGAACAGCAGTAGCAAAAGCTGCGTCCATCTTCATACTCTATCTTACGTCGTCTGCCAATATAGTAGCTAAGAAAGGCAACCGTAAAACGATCAGTGGACCGGACGTGATACAAGCAATGATAGACATCGAGTTTGATCAGTTTGTCGATCCACTACAAGAATCTCTAGAAAACTTTAAAAAGATTCAGAAGGAAAAGAAGGATGCGACGTCGAAGAAAAAGCAACAGAAGAAAGATGATGATGATGTAAATGGCGAAGATGAGGAAGCAGGAAGAGAAATTGTAGTTTTCTAAGAAGTGAGCTTGTTTTACACTGTTCTTAAGTCAATATAATAGTTTATCCATAATAATAATGATTTAAGATTTTAGTTTATAATAAAAATGCTCAAGTGGGAATAATAAAAAAATATGCACTTTGAAGCCAGTAAATAAAAAATTAATATTTATTTTAATTACATTTCTGTAATAATAATAGATTACATATAGAATGGTATTGTTTTTAATCATATTAAATTTCTTAATAATTTGAAAATATTTATAGCACTATAAACGATGTGGTATATGTTTCTCATGCAAAACAGAGAATTAGATTATTTATTTGAAAATTGCATAAATCCATAAATAAAAGTTTTATTATGTGATTTAATAAGAATCTTTTTCACTATCAAATGACAACGCTAACGTTTAAATAAGAAAGTAAAATTTAAATTGTATTGATTCGCATAGAAACGATTGTATATCAAAATTTCATTGTAAAAATGATTTTTTTATAAAAACTTGCTGATGTTTTCGCGTTTAATTATCAACAAATTTTATGTTTCTCTATCTCTTTCTCCCACTATAGTTCTCTCAGATGTGCTTGTATATTCTTGTATATTCTGTAATTTATAAAGATAGGTATGTCCGCGATTGATTTAGTTATATTTATATTTTACATAAAATACACCCAGTTTTTTCAAGTTTTTTTGAACATTTCACACCTTTTTAATTTCACTTTGGTGGTACCTTCAATTAATACTGAATGAAATCTATCTAAAGCCAATTGCTTATTACATTTGATATATATTATAATAAAGTTTATATATTTTTTATACTGTGTGTAATAAAAGTTCCGGAACGGTAAATTATCTCAGAAAATATTGATTTATTGGAAAAATAAAATATTTTCACAACACCTCCACGGAAAGTTCGACTTTCCATGCCTGTAGAGAGGGGCGAAAGTGACCGATTTCACGCCAGGACGGCATTAGCGGGACGAAAGTAACCACTTTCCTCCCTAGGCCGGAAAGTGATCACTTTCGTCCCGCTATGCCGTCTTGGCGTGAAATGGCCACTCTCGCCTCTCTCTAGACATGGAGGTCGAACTTTCCGTAAAGATATTGTGAAAAATATCGTGTGCACCTCGGGGCGAAAGCTTTTTCAGACTCGTGTGATTTGCCGCCCTCGCCTTCGGCTCGGACGGCATACTTCACACTCGTCTGAAAAACGCTACTTTCGCCCCTTGGTGCACAATATACTATTTAGATAAAAGTTGGACTCAAAGAGAGTCAATAGACGATCTAATTAGATTTTAGGTTCAGGGCCCGTGTAGAGCTCAAGTTAAATTTTTTAAATGAAAACCTTTATTTTTTATTATATCATCCTTTTCTCCTTGAATTAATTTGAACTTTTGTTTGAAAAATTTTTTTATTTGCTTAATACTTTTTGAAATATTCAAGGAAAGCTTGGTAACTTTTACAATATTTGTATACTATTGTACTATAGTTCCTATTGCAACAGAATATTCTTGAGATCAAATCAAATCAAAAAGTCCTGTATCACTTTTCTCTCCGGCAAATAATTATCGAGATATCATGAGCTAAACATTTTAAAAGTTATGAAGTTTTTCTTGACTCTCAAAAAGTATTAGGCAAATAAAAAAATGTTTCAAACAAAAGTTGTTCAAATTAATTCAAGGAGAAAAGGATGATACAATAAAAAATAAAGGTTTTCATTTAAAAAATTAATTTAACTTGGGCTCTACTGGGCCCAACACAAACCACAGATCTAAAATTTAATAAGATCGTCTATTGGCCCTCTTTGAACCCTCTAATTTTTATCTGAAATTTTTCTCATAAACCAACTACTTTCTGAGATAATTGACAGTCAACTTTTGTACGCACGGTATATGTAATCGTATGCAATAAAAATAATTTTAACTTAATTTTAAACTTGCGACACAACATAATGATGAAGCATTATAGAAATTCACAATAGATATATTCTTTATGGCTCCTAGTCACCGCGGACATGTTCTTTTCGCGTTGAATTCTTGCTATCGAGGCGAGAAATTATTTTTATCGTGTGTGCCATTCTCAAATAAAAAGACATTTCCAGCAGTGAAGACCAGTAACTGGCTATTATAATCGTCATAACAATACGACCATTTTTTGGTCCAATTATCCTCAAGACGTTCTTAACCATGGATTTGGTCCTTCTAAATTGATGTAATTTTGATACTTATATATAAGAATATCTCATTTAAATAATATAATTTATTGCAAAAAATATCACCTCAACCAGGGTTCGAATCTGGAATCTCCCTCATTCTATGTCGTACCAATTCGACCATTGAGGCATGTGGTAATATTTATCGCAATAACATGTATTAAAAAACACCGAAATTTTGGTCCAAGGTGTATATTCAATGATTCAAACCGAATCAATCACATTTACTTAGTCAGTCAAATAATTAAGTAGAAGACTTTAATCGACCGGAATGTGATAAATATTACCACATGTCTCAGTGGACGAAGTGGTACGACACCCTTCATGGAATGAGGGAGGTTCCGGATTCAAACCCTGGCTGAGGTGATATTTTTTGCAATAAATTAAATTATTTAAATGAGATACTTATATATACATATATATATAAGTATCAAAATTACATCAATTTAGAAAAACCAAATCCATGGTTGTGGTCTTGACGATAATCGGATCAAAAAATGATCGTATTGGGTTCAAACCCTGGCTGAAGTGATATTTTTTGCAATAAATTAAATTATTTAAATGAGATACTTATATACATATAAGTATCAAAATTATATCAATTTAGAAGGACCAAATCCATGGTTGTGGTCTTGACGATAATCGGATAAAAAAATGGTCATATTGTCATGACGATTATAATAGCCAGTAGGGTCGATTAAAGTTTTCACTGCTGTTAATTATTTGACTGGCGAAGTAAATGTGATTGATTCAAAAAGACATTTCGATAAAAAATCACTATAGATCGTTTCAAAACGCTTCTAAAATCGGCCGATAACTATCCTTAGTATCTTTTGTTTTTCTTCATGTCAGAGGACAGAGTTTTCCATTGGATAGAGGTCTTATTTGTACCACTACGATTTGTACTCTACGTCGCCACCATCACCGCAGAATTCTCGTTCAGGGGTTCAGGGACCAGGGACCTTATGCTTTTTGATATATTAGGATTAGATTGATAAACATATTATTCGTTCGACTTTTTTTGGTGTTTTCTACTAAAACAAAAAAAATAAGAACAGCATAAATTAAAATATTAATTAATTTAATATTTTTCTAGGAAAGTTCATTTATCATCTTATCTACCATTTAAATAATGGATGTAAAAAGATTGTTAAATTACAGTGTTCGTGGAACTGGTTCGATTATTTTATTATGTCGATATCAAACTAATCACAAAGAATTTCCGGTGAAAAACGGTTAGATGGTAAAAAAACTAATTACTCACGAAATTGATCGCATGCATTTGAGCAATTTTGTGAGTTGCAATATATAGTAATATATTTTCTGTATATCAACATTTATGAGCATGTGGTCAATATAACTTGTGCGTGTTATACTTTCCACTATTATGGAAATGGTTTGTTGACGTGCGAACAATCACAGACCAGGAAGAATAGCGCATTTTGACACCCATGAGAAGCATCAAGTCGAAAAATTATTCGTGAATAAGCCGAATAAAACTGAGTTTTGTGAATTTAAGGCTGTATAACTCGAACTTTACGTTCTATTGAACTCCGGCACATTGGACATTCTGCAGGAACTTTCTCAGCGCAAGTGGAGCAACAACAAAAGTGTCCACAAGGTAGAAAAATCACTTCGCACTGAAAAAATATGGGAGTATAATAGTAATGAAATAATTTAGAATCTATATATACTTATATATAAGTTAGAATCTATATATACTTGCATATGTAGGATTTCAACAAAATTATTTTATTACTATTTTACATTATGTTATGGTCAAAGAACAGCGCGGTTACTCCTCAGTTTGACTAGTCGAGCCTGAGGATTGACCAAGACGCTTGGTCAATCCTCAAAACATTTTTATGTTTCAGCCTTTGACTGATGTGTTTTTAGACAATTCTAGGAGACACTAAACCAATCGGTCAAAGATAGAAACTAAAATGATTATTTTCCAGTAAAATCCAGTTTGACTTTTGACTAGTCAATCTTAGATGTGATTGCAATGAGGTAGTCAAATCCTGGTTAAACTTAGGCTTAATTTAATAAACAACACGTTTTTGCACAAAACGACCAAGTCTGGCAGAAAAAAGTGTTGCTCTGCCCCGCGAAGCGAGATATTAACAGTTAATGTTGACGACTACTTTACTTGACTGTAAGATCTATATGTTGCAGCCATATGCGGTAATGTAGCACTTCATAAAGTGTCTAGACTTGGACACATGCTGCAATTTAATCTTCAAATTAAAAATTACCACACACACGCGGGAGGCTTCGGCCTCTTCTTGCACCTCCTTCCGCGCGCGCGCGTGTGTGTGTGTGTGGTGTGTGTGTGGTAATTTTTAATTTGAAGATTAAATTATAGCATGTGTCCAGGTACTGTCTCCACCACGCATACATATTTTCCACGCGAAACGAGGTGCCACATGTAGATTTTCTTTATTAATTTAACACTGAATAAAGGCACACCTAGGATTGACTAGACAAGGTCCAAAGTGTTTTTCTTAGTTTCTTCCTTTGATCAGCCATACTAGTCACTCCTAGAATAGACAAAAAAACGCCCTAACAAAAGCTGAAACACAAAAATGTTTTGAGGATTGACGAAGCGCGCCGCCCTTTGACCATAACATATACACATCATTATATTTACTTGCAAATCGAGGCAGATTACGCATTCGATTACGTTGACATTCTGAATAGAATTATAGTCTTGATCGCTGGTCGATGCTTCTTCGAGAGGCGCAGAAGCTGTTATGGGCGATCTGGGATCATTCATTTTAACTTCTGCCAAATAATTCTCAACCGCCAACATTATGGCAGCGCGATCACTCTCGCAACTTATGCCGATCTGTGAGATAAAAAGCAAAATAATAAATATGTTTATTTTAAATAATTGAAATATAAATCTTTACAATAATCAATAAATATTATTGAATTAATTAAAATTTTCATTTATGCCATTCTTATCTTTCTTTTTTTTTTTGGTAGAAAATACCAATAATGCATCTATTAATGTTTATTTAGTGTTCATTGCAAATAGGTATAAACATTTAATGACCATGAATTTATTTTGAACTAAAATCCTCGAATTTTGAATTTACAATATTTGAGATCAAAGTTTTAAAAATCTAATGAAGACGCGTACATTTTTTAATTGTTCGTCGCTGATGTCCGGTAATAAAGATGGCAAAGTGGCTAAGAATGGAAGGCAATGTAAAGCTCCTGCTATCGCCACATGTCGAACCAGCATAGGTTCCAACATCTCTAATAGTCCTTGCGGTCGAGCTTCCATCAGAGATTGATATTGCATTAGCCAGAACAAACTGCCACGTCTCAGGTTCTATTAATATTTTTTAATCGTTTTATTGCTTTATTTATTATTCCTGTTTTTACTTTTATATTATCTTTATTTTATTATTTTTTAAAATAATAAATATTATAAATAATAATTTATTAATTTCACTAAAAAAGAAATGGCATTAAATAAAAAACGGTAAGAAATAAAATATATAATTACGGAGATGCATCGTTGTTGCTCTATCGTATTGATTGTCTCCAATAGTTGATCTCTTCTGTTCGTTTGCTGTTCCAACAAATCGACCAGAATAGCTGTTAGGGCCACGCGTCTATCAGCGATCTCATTCTAAAAATACGTGTGTAAATTTTATAAAAATATATAATTGTAATATATATAAAATTATATTTTATTATATTTTTAAAAATCTAAAATTTTAAATTTTAAGAAGTTGACAACTCCAAATATTTAATTTCCAATAATTAAAAAATCTAACGATTTTTATTATAATTTATGTAAATATAAGTTAATAACAGGTATCTCTTTTTTTTTCAAATTCTTAGTTAATGATAACGCGTAGAACTACACTCTTACAAGTTGCTGGTTAATCTCCAACTTCCTCCTCTCGAGTTCAATATTAGTGAGCGCAGCCAATTGCGACTGTACTAAATTCATTTGTTGAATAATGCTCCAGGAACGCGCGTCACTCCGTTCCAATAATGCAGCAACTGCCGCTTTCTGCAAAGCTTCATCTTGTCGTAATCTATCAACAAGATCTTGTCTGTTTTTTTCTTGATCATGCATTATCTGTGCCAAGTGGTCGTTGTTCCTCACCTCCCTGAATTTGAATTTTCATTTTATTCCTCAATTTATTATTTTTTAATGATAGTTACATGATACAACTTGCATAATACGAACTGTATATTAATAACTGAATATTATTTAAAATATAATTAGATTAAAGTTTCATGTTTATCAATTTGCGTAAATTTTTTTAGACGACTTTGTAAGTAATTCCTTGATTTATTACTCGTCGAATTGACGACAATAAATTTGATTACTCATCATTAGAATTAAATAATATATTTAATGCATCTTTTTGCATATCTCTTATGTTCACGATTGACTCTTGTAAAGAGAAAGCAAATGTAAAGAAAAGAAATTTTATAATTGTTACTGACAACGTAAGCAAAGATTGAACAGTGTAATCTCTATTTTTAGTATGCTCTTCCCATTTCCTTGCTCGACATATTTCCTCTTCCAACAATTTCTCCATTGCAACTGTAAAATAAGTTTGCAGTTATGCGTGAACCATCTTGATTTCGCATACTTTTTTGTTCGATACTCACAAAGAGTGTCTTTTGTACGTAACATGAACTGTTCTGAGTGGCAGGAGCTTAGTAGTTGCATCTCTTCCTGTTTCTCCCGCTCCAGTAACTCGGCCTGACTCTGTCTTTCTTCCTCGCTATTTCTCAGAAATTCTTTAATTACGTTATCAGCTTCTTTCTCCGCTAAAGGAAAAAGTTTATATATTTATATCTATTTCTTCATTTTACTAAATTATACATTTTGTGCAAAATTCGTTAAAGATTGAAAGGGAAATTATACCGCTGTAAATGTACGAGAGTAAGTGCGCTCTATTCGTGTCCCTTTCCTGCTGAACTTTCTCGAGTTCTTGCTCCATTTGTATCTGCTGTAACGCTACATTCTCCAAAAGCTAAAAATGCAACAATCTTAAATTTAAGATGTTTACAGTTTTGTGTGCACTTAATTCACCTTTTTCCTGTGAACCTTGAGCATGGATTGCACTTCCATCTCGTATTCCTGTTGTTGCTTTATGTTCTTTTCCACTTCCAATAAGGCATTTTGCCGATGTTCCTGTCGAAAGTGAATTTTACTATCACAGCATCGGCATATTATTTAACAGTCTAATAAAAAAACTCGTTTTTTTTTTAAATATCACTGTTACATAAATAAAAAAAAAAGTAATAGTCTGTTATTAGCGAACAAATTCACCCTTTTATTAGCAAGCACATTTTTTTATTAATCTAATATATTAAAATTCAGATTTGCAATTTTCTAGTGTCCAATTTTCTAGTGTCTGCGTAAAAGAAATAACAGGGAATAGATAAATTAGATGAGTAAATTGTAGAAGGAATAAATGTTATATAACAAATATTCGAGAAAATGCTGTAAAAAATAAAATATAATTAAAGTAAAGATGAATAACAAGAATGTAGATGGAATAAGAAATCGACATTTTTAGCAGCAAAATTATTACTTAATATATATGAGTATAACGGATATAAATGAAGTGCTGGGTGTAATGGTAATCCAAAACTAAAAATAAAAATAAATTAAAAACTAAAAATAAACTAACTAAAATGTGACTTCGTTCATATTATAAAAAATATTATGAATTTCTTTTCGACCAAGATTTTTATTTGTTTACATATATATATATATATATCTTTATAAGCTGAATCGTTATTGCACTAAGCGCCTTTCAAACTTATTATTATGGTAATAATAAATTAAATGAATGACAAGTGGAAAGCATACGAAACTCAAAGAAGCGTCCAACATGCCTTCATTTTGTTTAGCTTCTGTAATGCTGCCTAAAAGAGAAAAAAAACTGTGAATATGCGCAAACACCAAAAGCACATTGTGCGTGAATCATAGATACTCGCAAAATTGATCAATTTCTGTTGAAAAGAGATACATACATATAACACGTTGCTAAGATGATAAATGATCCAAGACTTTTGATCAATTTAGCGACTTATATTTAACAATAAAATAATGTGTAACTAACAAAATCTCGTAACTATTATGTTCTTACACTACATTATAATACCTGCACGTCGTTACTCTTATTATGGTATACCGTCTGCATGTCTTCCGAGCTCATATCCCTTGAAATATCGGTTTCCGATACCGAATTCTCCGGCGAGTATTCAATGCCACTCTCATTCGCCAAAAACGCGACAATTACTATTGTGCCACCGTCTAAAATGTCCTGACATGGGTATGACAAGCTTAATCCATCGATATTTAAACTCGCCAGTTGTTGTGCATAGCCCAGAGATTTGGGTAGCTTATGCAGTGATTTGTTGTGACTAATGTCGAGAGTGTTGAGCTGCTGCAGCTGCCCGATGCCGTCAGGCAGCTGTTTCAGATTATTCCTTGAGACATTCAGAATTGTTAATTTATTCAAGTACACTATTTCGTTGGGCAGTTTGCGGATGTTGTTGTTTTGCAAATGAAGCTCCTAAAAAAACAATTAACTATAATATTTTAGTATTGTTGATGCTACATGTAGTAAAAGCTGTAATATATGACTTCACCAAAAATTATTTACATAATAAAGGAATTTTAACATTTTAGAATAGTATATTATATAATTTTAAAAAGAAATATAAAGGAATAAATAATCTGGCTCTTAATACATAGTATTATTTTAGTATTTAAACTGACTAATAATTAGTTTCTTTCATTTGTTAAATTAATTTCTTTTATATCGTATTTCCTGCATCATAATAATACATTAAGATGTTATATTTTATTGCCAGGAAAATTCTATAGTTTTCTATCTTTTTTATATATTTTATCTTCTGTAATAACTATAGGAAAAATGAATGGTTAATCTGATAAGCTTACTTTTAGGGAAGAGAGATACTTAATGTCAGAGGATAATGCAATAAACTCATTTCCGTGAATGTCTAAGACAGTCAACAAGGACAAGTCGCTTAAGGCACCTCCACCCAAGAGTGAGCTCAACTTGTTATCATACATTAGCAAGATTTTTTTTCGGAACACCTTGCAAAGCGAATAGATGCCCGACGGCACGTTTTTCAAGGCACATTCTGACACGTCGAACACTGGCTCTGGATTTTCCCTGGCCTGTCGTATAAAAGAAATAAAAATTGCAGCATATATTACTCTTCGTTAAATTACCAATTTATTATATCTATCGCATTTTATTTCATGTTTATCATTTACTTATGATATAAGTCTTATGTAAAGGCGACTATAAAGTAACTGGCGTTATTTAATTAGTCATTATGGTCATTATCATGATCAGCACTTGTCAACGCTTCTCAGGATCGTTCTAACCTCAATCTGCATAAAGCTAGCTTCTAGATCTGTCTGTTATATTTTACCATCTATTTATATATACTAGACACTACAGACGCGCGCTTCGCGCGCGCTATTTAGCTTTAACATTATCCTATTACTATTACACTATTAACCCATGATACACACAACTGTCAAAATATACAATGACAGCTGCAAATGAAGTAATAACTCGAAGTAATAACTCGCACACAACGCATCGAGATAACCAATCGGCATCGCGGAAAAGAGGCTTCAATTTTTCGATACAAACGAAATTCACTCAGTTAACACGCCTTTTTTAAAATATAGGAGACTAGACATTACAGACGCGCGCTTCGCGCGCGCTATTTAGCTTTAACATTATCCTATTACTATTACACTATTAACCCATGATACACACAACTGTCAAAATATACAATGACAGTTGCAAATGAAGTAATAACTCGAAGTAATAACTCGCACACAACGCATCGAGATAACCAATCGGCATCGCGGAAAAGAGGCTTCAATTTTTCGATACAAACGAAATTCACTCAGTTAACACGCCTTTTTTAAAATAGGATAGGATATATATATATATATATATATATATATATATATTACGTTTGTTTATTATTATTAATTGTTAGTACAGATACGGTAAATGATCCAGGTTTAGACTGACACTGTCTCTAACTAATTAATTATCGAGTCGACTTGGATTCACGGATCATAACCTCAATTCGTGAAATACGCACCAGGTACAGTTTGTACTCGAGCCGCGCCTTGTAGTCGACGTTGGTCTTGCTCCCGTGTTTCCTCGACATCCTTGCTCGGCGTCCGTTGTCATGACAAGGAGATGAACAAGGATCTCATTTCGCACAGCCAACATATGTGATAATCAGCGATAGTGCCGAACCTTCGACAACTTTCGACAAGGCTCGTCCAGCTATCAATTATCAGAGATCAGAGTCAGCTCAGCTGTCGTCAACTTGTCAATGCATGTCTGTCCCTTTAAACTACACTTTTTGCACTCTGTTACCACTTTTCTCCCCTCTCCGCTCCCCTCCTCTCTTTAGTCATTTTCCAAAACTCACTCTGGGTAACTAAAATTGACCAATCACAGTCGATTATTCTCCTCAAATTCGACTGTGATTGGTCAATTCTTGCGACTCACGACTTTGCGACTCGTATTGTAGACCCAGTATGTATGTACATATATATGTACATATAAAAGCCTTGTGTCCACGATGCTAGAAATCGGTCCGAGTTTTGGTTATAAAGCCCGGTGTCCACGATGCAAGAACTGTGTCCAAGTTTCGGTTTAAGCCAATCAACTTGCAGCTCTTACAGAAAAGTAGCAGTTTCATTGGCTTAAGCCAAAACTTGGACACAGTTCTTGCATCGTGGACACCGGGCTTAAGCCAATGAAACTGCTGCTTTTCTGTAAAGCCCGGTGTCCACGATGCAAGAACCACAGCAAGAACTGTGTCCAAGTTTCGGTTTAAGCCAATGAAACTGCTGGTTTTCTCTAAGAGCTGCAAGCTGATTGGCTTAAACCGAAACTCGGACGCAGTTCTAGCATCGTGGACACAAGGCTTTATAGGCCCGGTTTCACCAACGTGATTTAATCTAATCGGTCGATTAAACTCACTCTTCATCTCTTTCCAACTGTTCCCCTAGAAAGAGACGAAGAGTGAGTTTAATCGACCGATTAGATTAAATCACGTTGGTGAAACCGGGCCATAATGCCCGGTGTCCACGATGCAAGAACTGTGTCCAAGTTTCGATTTAAGGCAATCAACTTGCAGCTCTTACAGAAAAGCAGCAGTTTCATTGGCTTATAACCGAAACTCGGACCGATTTCTAGCATCGTGGACACAAGGCTTAACAAAGCTAGAACGACGCGCTGTGCACCCGAGTAAAGTTTTCGAACGCAGTCCTGGGGCTCGATCTGCTCGATACCTCTGTGAAGTTGGCCGGACATCTGTGTGAAGTTAGCACCCCATTTTTGAAATTTTGAAATTTTAAAAGTTGTTCCGGGTTGTTCTAGACTTCTTCTAAATTGTTTCAAAAGATCAAATTTTTAAAATAAAAATGTTCGTGGAAAATTAATAAAAAAAATTTTCTGACCTGGCACCCCATTTTTCGAAAATTGAACTTTTCAAGGTTGTTCTAGGTTGTTCTAGTTGTTCTAAACATTGTTCCAAAGTATTAGTTTTATTGGTCAAAAACTTTAAGAGATATTGAAAAAAGAAAAATTTTGGAAATAATAATTTTTGGCCATTTATTCGTAAACAAAATGACTTACAAAACTGTCGATTTAGAACACATTTATAACCGCGTAGAACAACTCAGAACAAAATTTTCAAGACGGTGCGGAATCGGCCATTCATCGCACAGATGGCGCGTGCGCAATAGGCCACTTTCCTCGCCTTCGGCTCGTGCGTCCACTCCGCACCCGTAGCGTGCGTAAAGGGCCACTTTCCATGCACGTGTTACATAAATAACTATTATCTGTATTTCACCGAAAAGTCGCTTTTCTATTAACTTTCAAATTATGGATTAATGCCCTTGTGAACATAGATATTTAACATAGATATGTTAGAAAATGGTCATGGAAAATTGAGATTTTTAGCCTGGAAAACCTGGAAAAGTCAGGGAATTTTACCGCTCGACTTCGCTATACACCCGAGTCGAGTATCCAAAGTTACTTCTCTGAGGTCTCGAAATTTAATGATTGTACGTTAATGACGCATTTGGATATATATGAATGCATGGTATATATATTTGAATATATAGATACATGAATGAACATATGAAGAAAAATATCCGCAACTGTAGAAAAGAATAAAGGATTAAGGAATCTGTTTTTTAAATTACATCTTTTATCTCTTCTTTTCTTTCTTCAATGGCTTCTCTCTTTAACAGCTATTGTCCGTTTTATTCTCAGTGCAGAAGGTGTACACGCATGGTACAATTAAAAGAAGGGCAGATTTTGCGATCTGTGAAATACATTGCTGTATTTAAATGCGTTAGAAATGCTCCGATATTGGATATTATCGCAAGTGATTTAAAAATGATTCAAAAATAATTCGGGAATATAAAAGGATCGAGAAAGAGGCAGTAGGATTTTATTTAAGGCTTACAATTAGTAGGAACCATATCTAATTTCAGGTAATTCGATTTGCGCCTATTGCTTTACCGTGTGCGCCTAATTTATCGTTATTATTAATTATTATCAAGACATCGTTTACTCAATCTTGATAATATTAATAATTCATGGCTATCTTTATCTTTGGTATCTCATTCTATGTATACGAATTAAACATTAACAATTAATAATTAATAAATTATATGAATTGAAATATATATTATAAAGAAATATATGTAACTTATTAATTGTAATTAATAAATTGCACATATAAGCCACAGGATATCCCATTTTAAATGACGACCTCAAATATCTCTTGGACAATATATTTTAAAGAAAAATGTTTCAGATAAAAGTTGGAGGAGGCCAAAGGACGATCTTATTGTATCTGAGGGTACTTGAGGTCTCGTCATTTAAAATGGAACATCCTGTATATATAATATATATAATGGTATATTTCATCGCTTATTGTTTCTCGATAATCAATCGATTCGTGAAAATAACAATAATCGGTTCATTAAAAATGTATCTAAACGTCGTAACAATTCGACATCTTTGCGAATCTCATTGCAAATCCTGCGAGCATTTCTTCTGTCGTAGTCGATACTCCGTCGGTGTTAGCATGCCTCTGAAATACATTTCTCCAGTCATTCATGCGTACAGATTGCGTTAAATATAAATATAAATCGCATTCTATCTTATTTCTCCCTCTGAGGATTGGATCATAATTTATTATCAAAATATCTTTCTCAGTCTTTCTGGAGTTCTTAAATACTCTGAGAAAAATTGTTTTATTAATAATGCCACATATATTATAATGCTTGTTAATTATTCTTATTATTTTTTCAAGTTAACCTCAAGTTCTTATAATCAATTTATATTTATCGATCGGGCTCTCAATTTAATCGATAATTATCTGTTACCTTAGAACAGTGTCGAAGGACACACACACGCCCTTATTACACATCCGTCTGTAGAGATGCCAGCATTCTTTTTCCTTGGTCGTTTGAAAATGTGGCTCCGATGGCAGTATCACTTCTGGTGGCGTTTCTTTTGCCGGCGATGTCTTTTTAGGAAATTGCTCGACCTGTATTTACGCCAAAAGTATATCAAATTAAAAATTACAAAACCACGCAGCATTATAATAATATTAATAGTAGTAATAGCAGTAATAGTAATGTCCGTGTAAAGCCCGGTGTCCACGATGCTAGAACTGTGTCCGAGTTTCGGTTTAAGCCAATCAACTTGCAGCTCTTACAGAAAAGCAGCAGTTTCATTGGTTTAAACCGAAACTCGGACACAGTTCTAGCATCGTGGACACAAGGCTTAAAGGCTCTGGTGAAAATAAAAGAGAGTGTGGAACTCCGCATTATTATATTCTCGCTGAAGATGGTCCAAAATTCGGACCTAAACGTACGGTTTTAAAATTTGATTTATCATAAATAAAGGAGTTAACCTTTGTGCACCGTCAACAGCGCTTGGTTTTTACTTAGCCCGTTCCACACTCTCAGTAAGGCTGGGTCTACAATGCGAGTCGCAAAGTCGTGAGTCGCAAGAATTGACCAATCACAGTCGATTATTCTCCTCAAATTAGACTGTGATTGGTCAATTCTTGCGACTCACGACTTTACGACTCGCATTGTAGACCTAGCATAATAGTAAATAATATTGCTGTAAAATATAGCACATAATTCTACAATATGTTATACTGTGAAAATTTTGCTTTAATTTGATTCCATGTGATTCCTTTACTTTTGAAAGCGGTGAGTCAATCGATGGAGTTGGAATCGCGACGAGATCGACTCGTGATATCGCGAGGGGCGTCCTTTGTTCTTTTATTTCCATCGGTCTATTATTCGTCCGCTCCGCTACTCTGCGAACATCGAAATCACATTTTCTTCTTCCTCTTACTTTCCCTTTTCTTGTACAATCACGCGGTAGAGTTGCAAAATCGCAGGATCGGCAAATTACGATAAGTCTGTATTTCGAATACAATTTTAATCGAGCGCGTCCGGACAGATCAACTTTAACGTGTTGACTGCTAATCGCATATGCACTTATATAGGTAATATTAAAATACATAAAAATCTTTAAAGTTCCTAAAAAAATACCTCATCTATGTATTTATATATAACGATAAAAAGATTATTAATAGATAATCATAGTATAATAGATTTCTTTAAGAAAATGAGAATAATATAATATGGCATTATTAATGAAATAACTTACTTATAATTATAAGAATTATGAGAATATTTTGATAACGAGGAACGCGAAAGGGGGAGGGGAGGAAGAGAGGGAGAAGGAGAGAGGGAGAGAGAAAGAGTGAAAGAGTGAAAGAGTGAAAGAGTGTTCTCGAATTATAAAATATAAGATTGCGAGAATGCATATTCAAGAAATTGCAGAGTTTAGTATCGGTTTCTGAACTTCTTCTAAACTAAGAGTGCATTCCATTTCATGCACGCATGATGCGCATAATGTGTTATTTGTTGTTCACCGAATGTTAAATGATGAATTATGCACATCATGCATGAAACGGAATGCACCCTAAGTAAACGATGTACGCGTCGCGGATGACATCGAATATGATGAGCGAAGTTTGACGGAGGCACCAATCGAAGGACGTACCACGATCCGCGGGATGCAAACATTCACGGCCGTACCAGTCCGTTACCAACGAACTCCTTCCTCCTCCTCCTCCTACTCTTGTTTCCTCCCCCAGCATCGTTACATCGCCCCACTTTATTTTTTCGACGTAAGTATCATAAATCGTCGACCAATCGAACTTTTTATCCTTCCTCTCTCCTCCCTAAGCTTTATATATATAGATTAGATACAACGATAGCTCAATTTTTGTAAATGGATGGACTTGATTTAGCAATTTCTCCCGCTCGTCTGTTTGCTTTTGCTATCCTTTTAAGAGATTTCGTTATTTTTACAATTTTGCGTAATGCTTTCATTCTTAGAGGGGGAGGGGATAATTTCTAAAATAATAATATTTGTCATCCGAACCATAGTTAAATAATAAATGACGATTGACGGGCTAAAATAAGAAGATATAAAATAGCGAGTTATTTCGGTATTTATAATATCGATAATACCGTTATTCATATCATAATATAGAAGGTTTTATTGTATTATATAACATTATAACTAAGAAGACCTCACTCACAACTCACATCGAGCGGCTTGGTGTGCTGCGCGTTCGCAGCAGCTTCCGCTTCTTGTCGTGCAGATCACCGATCGGTACCGCCAAGCATCTCTTCTCGCGATCAGTCAGCGGTGCCTCCGGTACCATCCTCTCGGCATTCTGTGGAATTAACACGGGATCGATGGCCAGCATTGGCATCGTGACGGCAACAGTTCTGCTGTCCTGCTCGTCCAAGTTCTCACCACCGTTTTCATGAGCGACGTTAACGGTGAGTCCGAAACGAGGAAGCTGAACGAAGTTGCTGACGATTCGCTTCTCCTCCTTCGTCGGCTCCTCGTCAAACGAGTCCTTCTGGAAGGAAACTGTCCGGCGAATTAGCCTATCGCTTTGCAAATTTTTTGCTCGTTTGATTCCCTGGGGCCAAAGATCGAGACGAGAAATAACGTTTGATACCCGGTAACTCGGTCTACCGCGAAAACAAATCGATAATGGGCGATATCGTTTGGCTCAGTTGCTGGCCAACGGCTGGAACCGGGTTACTCGGTAAATAGGCTCGATTCGACCTATGTGATATTTGTAAAAAGCCTAAACTCGATCGTACACGACAGGGCTATTAATCCGACACGATCAATCACGATGTTTCCGCATAGACTGCACGACCTCGTCCTAGGTGGTCCATTATTAGTACAATCGGTAGTTCTATAAAAAATAGTTCTATAAAAAAAATTAATAAGACATACAGAATAAAAGCTTTTTTTATATCTTTAAACTCGCTTTAAACCGATTTTTATTACAATATTATAATATATAATTACAATGAATTACATACAGAAAAAGGATTTTGCTATATTAACAAATAATTCGTTACTATAGTATCAACAAACATTTGGTTTGCTGCGAGAGCTAATTAATTTAGCAACAGTAGCAAACCTTTTGTTACAGTAGCAAAAAGTTTGCTACTCGCAATAAACCAAATGTTTGTTGTCACTTTTTTTCTTCGTGTATGTACTTAAAGAATTATATATACAGGGCATTCCATTTTAAATGCCCTAGGCAAATATCTCGAAAAATATAGAAAATATGGAAAAATGTTTCAGACTTAAATGATGAAACTCCTCATTTTTATAGCATATTCTCGTAGCCCTTGTCAAAACGTTTTCAAAACACAATAATTATACTTTCTTTCGTTAAGAATTTTCTGAGATATTTCAAATTTTGTCATGATTTTTTCAATATAAAATATGAAATATCTCATAAAGTATTCATACACTTTTCAATGACTTTACCTTGATACTTTTATACATAAAATAATGAAAGAAATCGATTGTTGTAAAAAAAAACAAAAAAAATTATTTTAAAAAATTTGATTGTATTTTGTAGACGCATTTATTTTACAAAATTGCAAATGTAAAAATTAATATTATTCGATTCCTTTTATTATTCTATGTATGAAAGTATAAGGTAAAGTCATCGATAAGTGAATACTTTACGAGATATTTCATATTTTATATTAAAAATATTATTAAAAATTTGAAATATCTCAGAAAATTCTAGACGAATGATTGCTTTATTATAGTGTTTTGAAAACGTCACGACAAGGGCTATAAGAATATGCAATAAAAAAATGGGAGTTTTATTTAAGAAAACATCGATTACATTGATCTGGCCTTGAGACGATCACTCAAGGTCAAGTCCATATTTTTATTATGCGACTTCTTTCAAACCATGCAATTTTAAAATGGGACATCCTATATATGTATACATTTTATGTATATATACTGTATATATATCTTTATATCACACGTGCGTGGAAAATATGGCCTATTCCGCGCGCGCCATCTGTGCGACAAATATTTTTTTTTTTAGGGTTATATCCCTCGGGTGAGAGATTTTATAGTGCCTTCAGCCCCACCTTTGGGCTATATGACACTGTGTGTATGTATATGTATGAATGTCCGTTTAATTGTGTGTTTATGTCCGCGGTGTATTGAACTCGGTAATGCCGCCAAGGAACTGCGCGGATCACTTCCCCCCTGCGGCCTGTGCGACAAATAGCCAATTTCTCACGCGAGAAATTCCCCACTCGAACCCGTGCAGGAATGAGATATTCCCGCACGCAGTGCGGCCGATCGCACTCGCCTTCGGCTCGTGCGTCCACTCCGCACTCGTGTCCAATTCTCAACTTCCCGCACTTGTTACACAAATAACTATTTTTTAGGGCGGTACAGGTTCGAACTTTGGATGGAGTAATATTTTTCGCAATAAATTCTTTATAATGAATTAAATAAGATCCTTCTTAGTATCAAAAGTTATATCGATTATCGCTTTAAGTATGTGGATTTACTATTCCAACAAGAAGCTGCGTGTTTTAAGACCGACAAAAAATTGGCGCACAGCTTACTGAATTGGAAAAAGTATACAAAAATCACAGAAATATTATTGTTATAGTCATCTAGCCTGAATCGAAAAATGCCACCTTCTTTAGTTAATTGTGTTATATATTTTTATTTTTTTATTTTCTGATATAATACACAAATTGTAATTTATTTTATATCCTCTGTTTCTTCTTCTCTTTTTATCATATAATAATAAATTTTATGGTATATTTAAAAAAAAATTTAATCCATTTTCTAAATAATTGTAAACTATTCGGATTGAAGTTAAAAGAACCAATTAATAAAAAAGTAATTAAGCGATTTTAATTTTTAATCATTACGAATAATAAAATAAAGAATTTCATTGATCACAAGTGAACGCAAGTGTTATATAAACAGAAGTATTCTGGCTATGTGCGGCTCGCGTGTCTCGTGTCTCTCTTAATTAGTCGGTTCAATTATAGTTCTACGCCTCTTCGCCTTAAGGCCATCGCACACAAAATTGCATAGGCTGCATAAGCATAGCATAAGACCGCTGGACCAATGAGCATTTTATGTAAATTAATATGGCGGCTTTATGCTGGCTGCTCATTGGTTTAGCGGTCTTATGTTACGCTTGTGCTAAGCTATGCATTTTGTGTGCGATGGCCTTTACTCGTTACCGCACGCGTATACGTTATCGGATGTTATCAATCGCGATCGTAGACAAATAATTTATAACGCAACAAGCAAAAATTATTTTATCCTCAATTAACAATTTCAAGAAACGAGAAATTTCTAAGGAGCCTCTAAGTCCATCGTTATTTATCTCTATATATATAAAAATGAATGTATGTTTGTATGTTTGTATGTTTGTCCGCTATGCAAATTTACAGTTTTCAACCGAATTTTAAAGAATTATATATGAAACAGGGGTAGAATTTTCCGGGGAGTGCTATAGAGTGTATAGTTTTTCGTTACCGATCTTTTTGGGAACCGGTGTCCAAAATTTTCCCAATTTTTCGGCAAATAATTGATCAAATCTTAAAGAATTGTATATAAAACTAGGGTAGAATTTCCCGGGGAGTACCATAAGGTGTATAATTTTTCATTACCGATTTTTTTGGAAATCGGTACCGAAATTTTTTCAATTTCTCGGGAATTTATTGACCGAATTTTAAAGAATTGTATATAAAACAGGGGTAGAATTTCCCGGGGAGTGTTACAAACTGTATAATTTGTATAGCCGATCTTTTTGGAAACCGGTTTTTTTAATTTTTTAAATTTTTCGGGAAATAATTGATTGAAATATATGAAATAGGGGTAGAATTTTCCGGGGAGTGCCACTATGTGTATAGTTTTTTGTTACCGATTTTTTGGAAACCGGTTTTTTTAATTTTTTTAATTTTTCGGGAAATAATTCACCGAATTTCAAGGAATTATAGATAATATAATTTTTTGTTACCGATCTTTTTGGAAACCGGTTTTTTTAATTTTTTAAATTTTTCGGGAAATAATTGATTGATTCTTAAAAAATTATACATGAAGAAGGAGTAGAATTTCTCGGGGAGTGCTATATATAAAATGTACTATTTTTTGTTACCGATTTTTTTGGAAACCGGTTTCGGAATGACCGAATCTCAAAGAATTGTACATAAAGTAGGGGTTGAATTTTCCGGGGAGTGCTATAAAGTATATAATTTTTCATTACCGATTTTTTTGGAAGCAGGTATCAGAAGTTTGACGAATTTTTCGGTGATTGAATTTTGAATTTTGAATTGAAAAGAAGTCAATTAATTTGAAACTTGGTGACATCTTCTTTTATATATATAAAAATAAATGTATGTATGTTTGTCCGCTATGCAAATCTACAGTTTTCCACCGAATCTTAAAGCATTATATATGAAACAGGGGTAGAATTTTCCGGGGAGTGCTATAGAGTGTATAGTTTTTCGTTACCGATCTTTTTGGGAACCGGTATCCGAAATTTTCCCAATTTTTCGGCAAATAATTGATCAAATCTTAAAGAATTGTATATAAAATAGGGGTAGAATTTCCCGGAAAGTGCCGTAAAGTGTATAATTTTTTATTATCGATTTTTTTTGCCAAAAGTATATAAAATAGGGGTAGAATTTTCCGAGGAATGCTATAGAGTGTATAGTTTTTCGTTACCGATCTTTTTGGGAATCGGTATCCGAACTGATAAAGGAATTTTTTCGATTAAGGATATTAAAACAAAAATATAAAGTTGTTTGAAGAAAAACGACTCCCGGGCGAAGCCCGGGTAACCAGCTAGTTTTGTAATATAATTTGTATATACCGGGTGGTACAGAGAACTCTACTGGACTCAATACGGGCTCCGGGCCAAGAATTTAATATGACCATCTATTAGTCCCTTTCGAGCCCTACAACTTTTATCTGAAACATTTTTTCTTTAACCTCCTCTTTTATGAGTTATTCGACCGTACTGTTTCAAATGGAACACCCTGTATTGCATATATATACATTATACAATATATATATATATATATATATATATATATATATATATATGAAATATTTTAATTTGTATAAGAATAAAGAAGGAACATCTTACCTGATTTGATGGGCTTTCTCACCGTGCCAGGGTTGGGGTTGATAGACGTCTTTATGATAGGCATGGTGGGTAGCTTGCTACGCAGTTCATTGATAAGCTTATCGTCGCCCGGCGAATTCTCCACGTCGCTATCACTGTCGGCCGAGCTCACCAGCGACACCATGGTGACCACGTCACTCGTTTTGGGATCCACAAAAGCTTTCCCTCGTCCCCCGCGATCCTCGTCTTTGCTTAGACCCGATGAGGCTAGGAAACGTCTTTTCGAACTTCTCGATCTCCTCTTCAGAGGCGCCGATCTTATCGATCGCTCTCCTCGCGATATCTACAGAACAGTTGGCGCAGATTCTTATCTATGTTCTTATCAGACTGTTTTTTCCTTCATTTTTATATTATTTACTTGTAAATTATTTTATTATCGGGAGATCTTTGATTCACGACGCGCAAAGCGATAGTGAATCCCCGGATTTTTCAGATTCTAGGAAAAGCTCTCGAGCAATTACTTACCTTCATCGCACCTTCTTCGTACTTTTTCACGGCATCTTTTCCGTCCTGCATTTTTTCATAAACGATCGATTTATCCGTCGCCTCGGCGAGACCAGGCGCGTCGATCATAATGTTCACCTGTATGCGCGCCGCGGATGCGAGATTTCGTCTCTGCGGCGGCGCCGAATTCGTCCTTTTCGCTTTTTCTAGGCTTGCCGTAGACGAGCTTCTCGTGAGAACAGCACTCTTGTCGATTGGCGATCTCGTCGCGGTTTTATCGGCCGAAGCGCATCTGATCTCGACCGATTTCGTTGGCGCGAGCTTATTCTTCGCTTCCGGTACTTTCGGAGACTTGTCCACCATCGGCACGAGAAAGGCGCGATTGGTACCGCTGTGAAAACTCGCACGCTTCTGCTTTGCCAACGAAAAATCGGCATTGATCTTCGCCGATTCCGCATTTGCCGCATTCGAGCATGAAAAAGCGGCCGACGGTTGCGATAGATTGGTCATTGGAAGATGAAGATTCGTGCAGTCGATATTTATATGCGTCTTCTTTCTTTTCTCCTCCTCCTCGATTATCTCTAGATTATTGTGCAAGTTGGTAGCTTGGTTCTAAAAAGATCGGTAATGACCTCCATCCGATTATTTGATATTGAAAAATTTCATTATTATGAACAGAGTATAATTATTATCCATCTAAATACCTCGTTATCTCTTTCCTCCTTTTCCACGCTTTTTACTACTTTCTCAACCCCTTTCGTCAACAGATCGTTCTCCGTCAATCGAGACGCAGTCTCCAGCTTCTTCCCGCATGATCTTCCATCTTCATTAGCATCATCTTTACGCGTTTCCTTCCCTCGATCTCTCATATTGTTTGACGCTGCTGGGTTCCGCTGAACTTTTTTCTCATCCTGAATAGAATTAGGCTCCTTCCTGGAGAGAGGGGTCGGCGAGGCGGACATTGATAGCTGAGAGTCGCAGCGTTCCTCCACTGCTACGCCATGTGCCAGGAAAATGTCGATGTTCGCTTTGTTCTGCTCACGGTGCTTCCATGCGAGTCGCAGCCTCTCGGCGAGCTCTTGCCGCGAGTAAAGGATCGATGCCTTCTCCGTAGTGGTATAAGCCCTGCCAGATCGACTTGTGGGTGGTCTGGATCGACCTGGGATCTGCCGAGCCACCACCTCCACCTGAGCCAGACCATCGCAGCCGCGACGACCATCACCCCAGGCGACTCGCACCTGTCAATTGCACGATAATATAAAATAACTTAATTGTATAATACAAAACGTATTTGTTAAATGTATTTATTACGTTAAGACTACGCACCTTGAGAGATATTAAAAAAATCTAAAGTAAGTGCAATAGTAATAGCATAATGTTAAAGCTAAATGGCGCGCGCGAAGCGCGCACGTCTGTGATGTCTAGTCCGCTTTTAAAAAAAGCGTGTTAACTGTGTGAACTGCGTTTGTATCGAAATTATTGCTGCCTCTTTTCCGCGATGCCGATTGGTTCTCTCGCTGCGCTTACTTCATTTGCAGCTGTCATTGTATATTTTGACAGTTGTGTGTATCAAGGGTTAATAGTGTAATAGTAATAGCATAATGTTAAAGCTAAATGGCGCGCGCGAAGCCCGCGTGTCTGTAATGTCTAATCCACTTTTAAAAAAGGCGTGTTAACAGAGTGAATTGCGTTTGTATCGAAATTATTGTTGCCTCTTTTCCGCGATGTCGATTGGTTCTCTCGCTGCGCTTACTTCATTTGCAGCTGTCATCGTATAATTTAATTGACAGTTGTGTGTATCAAGAAGTTAATAGTCTAATAGTAATAGCATAATGTTAAAGCTAAATAGCGCGCGCGAAGCGCGCGCGTCTGTAATGTCTAATCCTTTTATAAAAAAGCCGTGTTAACTGTGTGAATTGCGTTTGTATCGAAATTATTGTTGCCTTTTTTCCGCGATGCCGATTGGTTCTCTCGCTGCGCTTACTTCATTTGCAGCTGTCATCGTATATTTTGACAGTTGTGTGTATCAAGAAGTTATATTTTGACAGTTGTGTGTATAAGGGTTAATAGTGTAATAGTAATAGTATAATGTTAAAGCTAAATGGCGCGCGCGAAGCGCGCGCGTCTGTAATGTCTAGTCCACTTTTAAAAAAGGCGTGTTAACTGAGTGAATTGCGTTTGTATCGAAATTATTGTTGCCTCTTTTCCGCGATGCCGATTGGTTATCTCGATGCGTTGTGTGCGAGTTATTACTTCGAGTTATTACTTCATTTGCAGCTGTCGTATATTTTGACAGTTGTGTGCATCAAGGGTTAATAGTGTAATAGTAATAGCATAATGTTAAAGCTAAATGGCGCGCGCGAAGCGCGCGCGTCTGTAATGTCTAGTCCACTTTTAAAAAAGGCGTGTTAACTGAGTGAATTGCGTTTGTATCGAAATTATTGTTGCCTCTTTTCCGCGATGCCGATTGGTTCTCTCGCTGCGCTTACTTCATTTGCAGCTGTCATCGTATATTTTGACAGTTGTGTGTATCAAGAACTTAATAGTGCAATAGTAATAGCATAATGTTAAAGCTAAATGGTGCGCGCGAAGCGCGCGCGTCTGTAATGTCTAGTTCCATTCTAAAAAAAGCCGTGTTACATGAGTGAATTTCGTTTGTATCGAAAAATTGAAGCCTTTTTTCCGCGATTCCGATTGGTTCTCTTGCTGCGCTTACTTCATTTGTAGCTGTCATTGTATATTTTGACAGTTGTGTGTATCAAGGGTTAATAGTGTAATAGTAATAGCATAATGTTGAAGCTAAATGGCGCGCGCGAAGCGCGCGCGTCTGTAATGTCTAGTTGAATGAAAAAAAAAACGAGTTTTATATGCTCGATACAGAAAGGATGCGCGAGTCCTAATTAAAACTTAATGGTTAAAGGGAAGCAAGTTTTCTCAACTACCTTGGGCTTCTCTGTCGCATTTGTGGCTAATCTTCCACGCGCGATCGGATTTGCGTAGATTTGCAGGGACTTGCTGCAATCGTCCTCCGCCGATCTCTGACGTCTAATATGTTGTCGACGCGGCGCAGGCTGCTGCAACGACAGCTGCCTGACAGGTCGCGTCGCTCTTCTACCATTAGACATCCCCGGACAATCTTTTTCGCATTGTCAGTGTGTTCTCTTGACAATTTCCAAAACCTTTTTAGTGGAGCTTATTTATTAATTCGTTCATTGGCAGGGGAAGCAATCCCTTGACGATAACACAGGTTGAATTAAGGAAAAGGATCTTTCTCTATAAATATAATATTTAGGTTTCTTTAGCTCTCGAGTGAGGAGTCCACCAAGAAACGTTGTCGACGCCACGACTGAGCGCCGACTGACTGACTACCCTCATCCATTGCCCTCCACCAACCTTCAGTGTGTACCAAGTCCAAGCCCGGTTCACAAACACGCTTGTAGGTGTACTAACTCTCCCCTTTTTGCTCTCTCTCTCTCTCTCTCTCTCTTTCTCTTTCTCTTTTCTTCCCTGCCTTTGGTTTGAACGGGAGCCAACACACGAACACTATAATTGTACTGGTACCATTAACCTCCGTCATTACGATCACTGTCAGCGCTGTCAGGGTGGTCGAACTCCTCGTTCACTTCGTATACGTTGCTCTCGAGGCCACGGTGACGTAACATCGCGATATCTGTATGTGTATAGAATATCTCCCTCAATTTGAAGTACATCTGAAATATTTTTGTTTTTGTTTTTTGATTATACGGAAAAATACGAAAATTACTTATTTTGAAGAGATATAAACAGGCAAAATTTTTATAATTTTAAATTAATCTTTTCTGATCGAATCTCTTATTATATACGTATTAATAGAAATCATTCCGTTATGAAAAAGACATGAATAATTTTCAAATATTTTAAAATGAAGAAAAAGATAACTTTTTTAGAAGACAATTTTTTTATTGATTATAATATTTGTTCTTTCCCTAACCGCAAAATAGTTATTTTTTTTACGTATTTTTGCATGTTAATGAAATAGAAAATAGAGAAAAATATTTGGTGAATTTATTTAATTATCATTTTACTATCTCGTTAATTAAAAACAAAAAGAGCTTCCTTTCTGCAACTTTTTCTATATTTCCAAACTATATTAAAAAAAAAATTATCTCAGAGAACAGCTAGAAAACTGTTTATTATCACTTAATATTATTATTATTAGGGCACATTTTGGGTAGTTACAATATTAATATTATAAATAATGTTTTTTTATTTAAAAATATCCAAGAGATTTTTCTGCAATTTTGTTTTTGATAGAGAAGACAAAAATTCCTTTGTTAATAATAAGCCTTAATTTTTATTTCAGCATGCTGTTTTCTTTTTTGCTACATTTCAAACATAATAAAATGTTCGTGCGAATGTAATAGGTCAGACTCTTTCAATAAATAGGCATATTGAAGCACCGAAACGTCGGTATCTACAAACAACTACAAACGATTCTGAAGAAGATGGCGCAAGCGGAATTGAGATATCTCAAAAATTAGCAAAGTTAGGTTTTTTTATTTTTTTAAATTATTGTAACTTTTGAACGGTGCAACTACAAACGAAAAGAAAAGCACTACAAACAACTACAAACGATTCTGAAGAAGATGGCGCAAGCGGATTAAGGATATCTAAAAAATTGGCAAAGTGAGGTTTTTCTATTATTTTAAATTGTTGTAACTTTTGAACGATGCAACTACAAACGAAAAGAAAAGCACTACAAACAACTACAAACGATTCTGAAGAAGATGGCGCAAGCGGATTTGAGATATCTAAAAAATTAGTAAAGTTAGGTTTTTTTATTTTTTTAAATTGTTGTAACTTTTGAACGGTGCAACTACAAACGAAAAGAAAAGCACTACAAACAACTACAAACGATTCTGAAGAAGATGGCGCAAGCGGAATTGAGATATCTCAAAGTGGGGTGCGAGTCATTTTTTAAATGTTTATAATTTTTAATGTATTGAACTACAAACGAAATTTTTGTTACTACAAACAGCTACAAACGAAATTCTAACGTTTTTCGTAAAAAAATTTGATTTTTCGAAAGTTATTGGGTGCCAGGTTCACATAGGTTGAGCCGACTGGCGGCTCGAGTCTCGAGTTCGTAATTCAGGGACGAGAAATTAGCATCTCTCGATCGAAAATCGCATCGCTCAAATCCATCCTCTGTGACTCAGCACTCAGCCTGGTACACGTCGCTCGCCGCTTCGTCACGTGTCGGAACCACCCTCTCTTAACCTCTTCGCCACCCTCTGTCCTTACTACAACCCGGCAGCCACGTGCTGTTGTTTGGAGTCAAAATCACTGTTTGCGCGACTCCGTATATCGAACTCAAGAACCGCCGGCAGGCAACCACAGTCACTGCCGGTATTATTGATCAAAACTCTGCCCATCATCTGACAGCTTGTTGTCCGCAGTTGCCATGGCAAGTCCGACAGCTCGATCATTCCAATTCCTGGCGCGGATCGACTTCTTTTCTCGCTCGTTTACTCCCGCGACTGCTTTGTTTGTCTTCCTCTCTTCATTCCCCTTTTTCTTCAACTAGGATTTTTTATATTTGCATGGCCTTGCCTCGTTGACGAAGGAAACCAACTTTGAACTTATTTCTTCGTCCCAGTGGTCTTTTTTTTGTTGATCCTCAGTTTTTACAAATATACGCTAGCCCTCGGCTACACGTTCTACATTCCGTCGCTGCATTCTTATTTCTTTTCTTATCCATTTTATTTGATTCCACAAGCTTCTTTCATTAATTTGATTCTTTTCTCTTTTGCATTTGACATCTAATACTGATACATAACAATTTTATCTCTATCTCTTATTTTTTCTCGATGTTACTTGAAAATGGATAATGGATTATAATATGCCAAATATATAGAAACAGTCGTGACTCGTGACAATTGAAACATTTCCTGCACATTTCGAAAAATCGACCTTGCGTATCGATTCAATGGATTAAATCCTCCAGAGAAGTGGATTACAATTTCGCCGGTTACATGTCGGCGATGGCGCAAATTACAGCCAGAAACTTTTGGTGAATCGACGATTAGAGCTTGGAGCTGCCTTAATTGACGTCCTTATCAGCAAACTTTGGCAACCTCGAGCATTGCCAAGAAATTTTCGATTTACCTCCTTCTACCTATTATTCGGGATTGATAGTGAAGGAGGTAGAAGGAAGATTAGGTCTGATTACACTCCCTCCTCCTTCACGGTTAATCGATCTCCATTTGAAATTGTTGCGAAAATACTATTATGTCACACGTGCATGGATAGTGGCCCTTTACGCACGCTACGCGTGCGTGATTGACCACTTTCCAGGCACTTGAAATATAAAATAGGGTGTGTAACACGTGCGTGAAGTTGAAAATTCACGGTTATTGCGGAGTGGACGCACGAGCCGAAGGCGAGAATTCCCATCTTCCCGCACTTGTTACACAATAGTTATTTGTGCAACAAGTGCTGGAAGATGAAAATTCAAAAGTGCGGAGTTGACGCACGAGCCGAAGGCGAGTGCGGTCACCGCACCCAGGAATTTTCATCTTCACGCACGACTTGCACACCCTATTTTATGTTGCAAGTGCGTGGAAAGTGGTCTATCACGCACGCGTAGCGTGCGTAAAGGGCCACTTTCCCTGCACGTGTTACATAAATAACTAATATCACACGTGCGTGGAAAGTGGCCCATTACGCGCGCGCCATCTGTGCGACAAATAGCAAATTCCACACATGAGTCGAAACAGTGCGGACTCGCCTTCGGCTCGCGCGTCCACTCCGCACTCGTGTCCAATTCTCAACTTCCCCCCCGCACTTGTTACACAAATAACTATTGGCGAATAGTTTAAGTTATCGGTGTATTTTATTTGCTGTACATCCTCTTTTGATTACTTTCGATAAATTGTATCGTAAATCGATTGTACACAGTGTATCTTTGTAATTTAAGTATCAGCATGTAATTATTATTTTCCCTTAGCTAGGAATAATTTTTTAATTGTTTCCGAAATCAACTTTCTCTCCATAGACCATGCAATCTATTGAATTAGATAAAAAATTAACTATTTGATTGTCGTATTTGACTTTTCTTTGTTAAATAATTAAAAATAATACATGCCAGTTTGTGGGACTGGAAGAGAGTTATTGATGTGAAAAATTAATAGTTTCTTAAGTACTTTTGAAGGGAAGAAAACTTACTTGCATATATATATTGTTATATTCTAGATATGGACGAGAATATGTCGTCTGGTCTCTTTGACTCGTCCTTTGAGCCAACTGATTTCGACGACAGCGAAGTGTCGAAATTGCAAATATCCTTTGATATATAGAATGATTAAGAACTAAAGATTGAGCCTAAAAAATTACCTTAGATTTAAAAATACGAAAGAATGTTAATGATTTTATTTGTATGATAGGCCAGTCAATTTAAACATAAATAAAAACATTCGTTGGGGTAGTTATGAATTTTTTATGATTCATAAAGATGGCGCCCTTAGTCAAGAATCCGATGAGATCTATTAAAAAGGGGGGCGGGATAAGCCACTATTTTGTTTTTTAGAGGACTCAAAACAGTTTTTGCGGAATATCTTGTTTTTGCTTGATTTTTCGTTAAAAATGGTTATTATCAATCTTGTAGAGAAAAAAAATTCTCTACAACTTTCGTCTAGGACTTTTTTTCGTGCAGTGAATAACTTCTAAGTTACAGCCGCGTAAAAAGTGCGTAACGAATTTTAGGAAAATTGTTGGGAATATGCATTTCTATGGAGAAATGTCATATTTAAGGTTTTATAAATTGAATATATAACAATTACGATGGTTTTCGATTATTTAATTTATTAATAAATAGTAAATAACATTTTTTTTTAAATTAACTCATTTCCTCACCACCTTATGGTAGAGTTGATGACGCGTTTTTTTTTTAAGTGTTGTTATGTTATAATCAAAGGATGTCACTGCAATCATAAAGTCATTTCGATGGTCCGGATTGTTCGCCATTAAAATCTTCGTCGTCATTATCCTCGTCTACTTTAATGTTTTCCTCTGTTTCATGCAATACTAATTCGCAAAATATTGAAGCCAATGTCTGTCTGGATTTCTTCGTCATTTACTTCATCTTCTTCTTCTTTGATATCATCTCATAGATTTGGAACATAGTCGCAAGTTTGTCCACTGCAATGCTGGCAGATGATCGAGCATTTTTTTCATTTTTAGAAAATTGCACTATTTACGCGGCTGCCTAACTCAGAAGCTACTCACAGTACAAAAAAAGTTCTAGACAAAAGTTGTAGAGAACTTTTTTTTCTACAAGATTGATAACCATGTTTAATGAAAAATTAAGCGGAAACATGATATTCCGCAAAAACCGTTTTTACTCCCCTAAGAAACAAAATAGCGGCTTGTCCCGATCTGCTTTTTAATATTATAGATTTCATCGGATTCTTGACTAGGAGCGCCAATTTATTTATAAATCATCAAAAATTTATTACCACCTTAACAAAGGACATTTAAAATCTAAGAAATAAAAATATACATCTTTCCATTTTGCAAAATTAAATAATAGCATTGAAAATAAAAGAGAGTAATTTCAGCATCATATTTGCTTTTCAAAATTATATTTAAGATAAATAATTGGTATTATTTTCTACATTTTTACACAATTTTCTTTCGAATAATGTTTATCAAGCTGATCAATCCTTAACACGTTTGTCAATCATTACGCTCTACTGGAAGATAAAAATCTTATTCTTGATACGGAATGTTTACTACAGACGCTGGAACAATGTTTCTCTGTATGTCCAATTGAATCGCTCGACGAGCGAATTTTCAAAAATGTTTTGCCGAAAGCTCAACACTTTCTGTCACAGGTAATTTTATAAAAAAATTCATTATATCTAGTTTAGCATATATAACAGATACATATATATGTATATATAATGAATTTTTTTATATGCTAAACTATAAGATATAATGAATTATATATATATATATATTAATTGCTGGATGCATAAGAAGTGGTTTTAAGACCTTAAAACATATTTACTTTTTTTACGATGTTCTCCAATATCTTTAATCACGTTTTTTTTCTTCCAAATAATTTAACTCTATTTTGACATTATTTAATTTAAAGTTACTATAGTAATTATATTCTTCTGCTGTTTGAGTTTTTGCAGACCTCATTATAGGGAAGTCATGCATCCAAAGGTTAATTATTTTTCATGCATTTATATTACGCCTACGGGCATATGAAGTAAATTGTAAATGTATTCGTAGTTCGACCCAGACACGATAGGTATTTATTGTTTAAATATTCTCATTTTTTTGCAATGGCCTGAAGGTCGTGAAAGTTATAGATGATATAATAACGGGCAATAACGTGAGACTTGATGATCTGAATGGCATCAAGTACAAGCTGCAAGTCTGCGATGGGCTTCTTGCCTTTTGGAAGAAATGCGTAGAACATATTTCCGCGCTCGAGAAAGTTCAAGCTGCCTACGTAGCATCATTATGCGACATTCTACCAGAAACAACGAGAATAATTTTCGAGCATTGCAAAGACAGGTACGTTTCGTCAAACAACAAACAACGCACTTACTCGAAACTTTTCATACAAAAATATAGTCAAATGTTTATATTGTAAATTCCCCTATTGTGAATTGAACGTTTGTCAAGTGAACAATATACACAAGATGTCTATACTTAACTAGATCGTTAATTCCGTGAAAAAAGTATGTCGGCAGGATTTCGGGGTTCGGTTAGGATACCCTCTCAAGAAATGGCGGCTCACGCAACACACATATGCCGAGTCATGCCCGCCGGGTATCACATACGCACTGACACACGTACCGCCGCCATTTTTTCTGGGGGCCGGCCGTCACAATTTTTCCATAGCCCATCAAAGCCCAAAGTTAACGATCTAGTTAAGTATAAACATATGTGATAATATATAAATAAAAATCAATTAATAATTGACTCTTTTAATTTAGTTAATTTTATTTTATAGTTATTTTTGTTATTATTTATTCAGCATAATTTTATATAATCTAAGGGTACGTTTTCACCTGACGTTATGACGCTGAATTTTTCAACAGACGTTAGCGTTATTAGCATCCAAGCGTAAAGCCTCCGCACAATGAAAAATATAAGGAACAAGAAACAGATATAGATATTAGCAATTAGGACTAAAGAATTAAGAATAAAGTTGAATGTACGATGAAAAATACAGGCAACAGAAACAGGGAATAACAGACAATAGATTTTTAAGATTTTTTTTGCATACGTAACTAATAAATGGAATACAAGCCGCAAAAGAATTTTTCAATAGCCACATGCTTATATAACACAAAAATAATTTTTTTAACTGAATAGTATCTATAATTAATTTTGTTGCACCAATAAAAATTATAAGGCGATTACATTTGTAACAACTAGCCCCATATGTGGTGTAAGTTGTTACAGTACTGGATTAAGTTGTGAAAAAATCCAGTTTTCAAATTATAATATATTTAATAAAAAGAAATAACATGTAACAACATGTGTTATATTACATTTACATTGTTGAGTGCAAAATTACAATATATAGATATAATGTAGCTGATGTTCTGTATTGACCGGTTTTGATAAGAGACGTTAATGGTGAAATCTTACATAAGATTAAAATATCCTGTTGTGGCTCAATTGCTTTTTTCTTCCTTACTGATTATTAAAATATCTATTGCACCGAGATTATGTGTTACACCGACGTAGTTGATCGAAATTATACATATATGTATAAGTAGAAAGAATTATATATAAGTGTAACAACCTACCTCGTCACAACCAGCCCCGACCTGCCATATTTAGATATTTTGATTATTGCTTAAAAAAATGTTTTAAGACATTAATATAACTATATAATCTCTTATTATGATTTTTTATTTTTATTTGATTATTATTATTACTAAATTTTTACAGTATTATATATTTTTATTAATATCACGAATATCGATATTCTCACGATTTGCTGGTGTTATTATACTAAAAGTATTTTTTCATAAATAAGTGAATAAATAAAATTGTTAGCGATTTTTAAAATGTTATATGGAACAAGCCTTGGTTTATCAAATAATGCAGAAAAATAAAGGAACATTGTTAATCGTGTAGCGCAAAATATGGAGCGTTACTGAGCGGTGCGATGCAGGAATTGAGGAATCTGTTTGCGAAAGCGTGCGCGGTCTTCAAGCTATTCTTTGCCACTTTGAACGGCATAATCGTCTTCGACACGGACGTGCAATCGGAAACGGAGCTGTTGACGAAAGGTGAGAGCGATCCCATTACGACTCTTTAACCTGGGAACTATTTCCAGTGCTATCCCTGGCGGAAATATTTCTACAAAATTTGAAAAAATTAAAAATGTGCTACAAAAAACTATAAAATATAATTGCCAGAATCTATTAAAATCTACATAAATTTGAGAAGTGCTACAGAATTCTACATAAAAATGCTAGAATTGGAACACTTTTGTAAATTTATGTATTTTTTTATTGGATCTTGATCTATAAATTAGTCGGTAAAACTACGTCAAACTACAACTAATACTGATATTCTACACATTTCTATGTCTATTTGAGTACAGTAGACTACAAAGAAATACTACCCTGGTGAAAATAATTTTACAAATTTTTATGAATAACTACAACTTTTTGGATATACTATGAACTGTTAGCTTTTTGGGCAGGGAAGACTATTGAAGACAGTCCGTTGTACTTCAGTGTTTATTACAATGTGACAAAGTGTGACCGGTAACACGAAAATGTGTCAGCAGCCATATATAAAGGTACACACAAGAGAGGAAGCTCGTGCGGTAGAGCAAGAACAATACATCGCTATCGTAGCGGTCGGTAAAACATATCGGGTACATGAAAATAACTAAAAGCGTATAATATTACGATATCTCTACACTCCCTCTATCGGAATATATATATGTTCTTTTTTTTTCTTTAACTGAACATAAGATTTAATAAGCGAACACAACTTAAATGTTTATCCTTCACCAAAGGTTTTGTTAAAATATCTGCCATGTTTTTATCCGATGAAATAAATTTTACATTAATTAAACCTTTGCTTTGAGCATCCCTAGAGAAATGACAATTTCAATATGTTTGCTCCTTTGGTGAAGCATATTCTCTTTACTCAGTACAATTGCGCTTTGATTATCGCATAATATATCCGTTGGATCGTGTACGTATTGATCTCCATACATTTCTTTGATTAACCTACGTAAATGTATAGTTTCTTTCGTTGCTTCGGAAAGAGCCACATATTCGGCTTCCATTGTTGAAAGTGCAACTGATGTTTGCTTCTTAGAAAACCAGCTTATTGGTCCTCCAGCTAATATATGTATGTTTCCTGAACAAGATTTGCGGTCATCTTGATCACCGGCCCAGTCTGCATCGGTATACGCTTGTAACGGTTTCTCTGTTTTTTGGTACAATATTTTATAATCAGCAGTTTGTTTCAAATAACGGATGACATGTTTCGCGCACTTCCAATGTTGCAGTCCAGGATTTAGATTGTATCTACTTAACGCTCCAACTGTAAATGAAATATCGGGTCTTGTCGTATTTGCTAAGTAAAGGAGGCTACCTATCAATTCTTTATATGGTTTTCCTTCCATTTCTCTTTTCTCATCAAGAGTATTTGCCTCCATTTCTTTAGATAATTTAATACCTGAAGTTAAAGGTGTAGCCACGGGTTTACATAAACTCATTCCAAATCGTTCGATAATTTCATTTATATATTTTTTCTGTGAAATTTTTATTGATCCCGTGTTCCCATCTCTTTCGACTCGTATACCCAATATTTCGCTTACAGGTCCTAAATCTTTCATTTTAAAAAACTTACTTAATTCAAGTTTAACTTTAGATATAACTTTTAATGATTTTGACGCAAAAAGGACATCGTCCACGTAAACGACTACTATTACATAAACACCATCAATAACGCCAGTATAAACACAAGGTTCCACCTTAGAGGCTTTAAGCCCAATTTTTTCTAGTTTTTTTCTTAGTTCATCTTGCCAAGCACGGCCAGATTGTTTTAAACCATAAATAGGACGACGCAGGCGACATACTTTATTTTTATCATGTTTGAACATTGGGGGTTGCTCCATATATATTGTTTCTGATAAATTGCCTTGTATATATGCCGTAGTCACATCCATTTGATGTACATGATAACCCATTTCTACGCTTACTGCTAAGAGTGTTCTTATTGTCTGTATTCGCGCAACAGGAGCATAAACTTCTTCATAATCAATACCATATTTCTGTTCGCATCCGCGTGCAACTAACCTAGCCTTATACCTATCTATTTCCCCATTTTGATGCCTTTTTATATGAAAAACCCATTTAGAAGAGATTACTTTCATATCCGATGTTCTATTAACTAACTCCCATGTATTACATTCTAACAATGAACTATATTCGCTTTTCATGGCATCTAACCACCTATCTTTATCAGGTCTTTCTAATACATCCTCTATCGTTTCTGGATCGCTTTCTAAATTTATTGCAACGCTTGCCGTATGATATTGTTTTTTGGGACGTCCTGGCTTACCAGTTCTAATCATTTTAGGTCTCCCTCTAATCCTTTTACTATTTTCTGGAGTTGAGACTTCTTCATTCAATGTTTCATTTAGTATTTCATTTGCATCTCCATATTCACTTGAATCTGAAACTTCTTCTACATTTTCTAACTCACTATTTTCTTTTTCAACTATGGGTTTTACGTTATCTGATATTTCTGATTCGTCTCTAATATTTATGTTTGGTATTAAATCTACGTCTATTGATTCTACTTTGTTATCATTTACATTTTCGATAAAACGAACGTCGCGACTTTTAATTACTTTTCTACTACTGGGGATCCATAGTCTATAAGCCTTTGACTCACTAGAATAACCAACAAGTATTGCCTTTTCTCCCTTTGGATCAAACTTTGAAATCCCTGGTCCTTTCTTTAAGAACGTGGCGTGAGAACCAAAAATTCTAAAAAATTTAACGTTTGGTTTGCAACTTGACCACAACTCATATGGAGTTATACCATCGTTTGCTTTTGAAGGGCATCTATTTCGTAAAAATACCGCCGTATTAATAGCTTCAGCCCATAAACCCTCGGGTACTTCTGATTTAAGTAACATTGTACGCATAAGTATTTTGACTTCTGCAAATTAAGGAGTTATTAATAATAGATAAATTTTGGAAGATTTGTGTAAAAACTTGTAACATTTAACTAAAAAGTACAAATTTTAATTAGCTATAATTGTAATACATTTTTTAGCTGTACAAACAAATTGGTATTTGTTACTATTCGTACAAAATTGTAGTATTTTATGAGAAACTAAAAACTGAATTGGATTCTAAGTTGCAAAGTTTTACAATACGTAAATTGTGGTAGATTTCTGTAGTCATTTATAAATAATTGTAGTATTCTACAAGTAAACAAATATTTTTATTTTTTAAGATTTTGTTTCTTCTTAAATTTTTAAAATTTGTAGATCTCTTTACTATTTTTCATTAAATTGCAGTTTTTCATGAAATACTACTTGCAATAATTTCTTGATTTGAGAGCATTGTAATTTATGGTATTATTTCGTAGATATTTCTACAAAAAAATAATTATTTCTACAAAAAATTAAATATTTCAACAAAAATATACAAATTTCTATTTTTAGTCAAATTTTGTAGTTATTCATAAAAATTTTTTCCGCCAGGGATCTCGGGCGCATGCACTGGTAAGGATTTTTCTCCAATAATCCTGTTAACAATAGAAGAAAAGAAATATGTATCTACAAAAACTTGCTAAACAAGTATCTCAAAAATTGCGAAAAATTACTTAGAAACGTGCTATTTCAGAATTACAGAATATCTCTTGCTAAAAGTGCAAAGTACAAGTTGCAAGTTTTTTATTGGTCAATTTTGTGTTAACCTTAAAAGTGATGCACGATTTTCTTTTTCCTTCTATTACCATATTTGTAAACAAATTTTATTGTTACCTGTACAGAACATTCAATAAAATTTTTTCTTTTGAGTAATTTATATATTAATTTCTTAGTGGTTGATGCGTATGGTAACATCGCTTTTATTGCGAACGGAATGGATACCAAGACGTTCGTTGAGTTGTCCGAGATATTTGCCAAGCTGGTCATCGTTTACCAGAGCGAAATCAAACCATACAATATCGCGACGCATTTCATTCGAATGACGAAGGATGTATCTTGCCTTTTGTCCGCCGCTGTGGTATATTTTGTTACACGTGATTTATTTTGAATTAAACTGAAATATGTACATGTACTGTTATTTATTGATTAAATATATTAATTAAATTATTAAAAATCAATTATAATTAAATGTGTATATTATTTATATTTTTATCTCTATATATTGGTAGTAATTGATAAATGTACAATGATACAGGATCAGAACGATAAGAACGCGGAACGAAATGTAATGGTTGCTATGCGTTTGCTGAGAATCCTCGAAAAATTAACATTGTCTTACGGCGCATCTTTCACACACGAGATGATGCTAGACTTGGTAGAACTTCTGGCGCAAATGCACGGGTAACAATTCTGTCATTAACCATTAGTTTTTCAAAATAAAAATCAGTTTCGACGATTGCAAGAACTTTTTCTTATTCACGTATCGCATAAAATCATTATACGTAGTTATTATTATATAACATTATAGATATAAGCAAATAGAATTACAGAAAGTTACATAATTATTACTTCTTTTACAGATATTCTTGTTTAATAAAAAGTAGCGAAAGAACAATCTTGGCCGGCGCTACGTCTTTTTTAAATATCATCTTCAGTCATGACAATTTCAAGCAGGTACGTGATGACACACAAAGTTCTAGGCATTTTATGAAACAATATATAAATCATAATGCAATCACATTTCGCCACTATTATAAGCAACTCCGTTTCTAATTTCTTAAAATAGAAAGTAGTTGTAAGTTTGCATGAAATAATATAAAATAATTTATATAAAATGACGAATTTATAAATGTACTATGTTTAAATAATAATCGAAGAATTATTTTGTCAACTATATATATTTGTCGAACTATCTATGTAATTGATGAAAATATTTTGAAGAGAAATATATGTCTAGTATTTTATAATATATTATTTCTATATTTTCCCATGTAATAAAAGGAACAAAAATTAATTTTCTAAAATAATATAATTATAATTCCTTGTATTTCTAGGTATATTTTGAGTATGGAAGGCAAAATGTTCCACGTGATCAATATGAACGTAGATTAAATTACCATTTACTGACGATCGCTATCATGAAGAAATTGAATGGAATGCCATTCGAACACCACTGCAAGTGGTCTTTAGGCTCAGATTCGATTTTGGATATTGCTTTTACGTACATAGAACATCGTAAGTGACGAAAAGATAAATAATTATAAGAATTTCAAGAATTTCTAAAAACTTTAACAAAATTTTAAAAATATTAAGATTTTTAAGAATTCTATAAATAATTTTGAAAGTTAATTTTAAGAATCTTGTAATTTTTAAGTGAGGGAAGTTATAAACTAATTGCACATTACGTTAATTACAATAACCGCACTTGCATCTTTTCTTTATATTATTCCAAACTTGCAGAGAGTTAATGAAGTAAACGCTAATTTCTCTTTCTCACTCATTCGTTCACTCATTCTCGATTGTAGTCGAAGAAGAAATCTGCGTCGGAGACCTGCGACTGTCAAGTGTTCGCGCGATCGGCGAAGGGCCGCGGTTTGTTGGAATTTACGAAGCAACTTTGGTATCTGTTTGCAATTTGGTCAGTCAAATTCTTCCGGAAGATTTTCACGCACTCGAACTGCTTCTACTAAAGCATTTACTGTCCGGTCACCTCTGGTGCTCACTATTAAGCTCGGATGTTTGGTGCTTTATTGGCAGGTAAGCAAGCAAATGCAATCGCTATTATATTAATATTGATACTAATAATTGCTTAACAGAATCTTAGTCAGTGCACTTAATTATAAGTTATTAATTTGCCCTTTTAATCAATATTATATCTTATTTGTGTATACATTATTGATTAGAGTGATATATATATATATATATTTTTTATTAACTTATTAGTAATATATATATTTAATTGATTATTAGATTAATAACATATTGATTAATATTGAGTAATTTTAAACTAATCGAATGCTGATTCCTTATATATCATTTTTTTTTTATGTAAGACTCGGCTCTTCGCAATTATGCGTCGATCACGTTAAACATCTGATTAAAGTTTCCACTGCCTTGGTAGAACGACGCGATAGCATAGAAGCGATCATGATTGACAACATGATTGTCAGATTGTACGATCTGTTAAACGAAGATGTGAAATCCACTCTGTTTGACAATCTTATCGACCACCTGGATGTGGATTATTATGTTACTAGTTTGCATTTGTTAATGGCGGACACCAAATCTCTTTCATCGGAACGATTAAAGCGTAAAATCGAAGACTTGCCGAAGGCTTTCTTAGATCTGCAGGAACACCCTTCTACATGCAATTGGAAGTGCCTTGTAAGATGTACTAAATATATTGGATATATCAATAAGCTTGTTCACTTGTTTTAACTACAAAAATTTTTTATAATTATAGAGAGTTTTCCAGCAAACGACACAAGTCGGCATAAACGTCGTTCTATCTTTCTTTTTTGGCAATGAGTAACAAAGACAAAACGATACTTTTGTGTCGTCTGCTGGAAAGCTCCCATTGTCTTAAAATTTAAAATTTTTGTATTGCTTAGAAATCTCATGTTTTAAATTTCTATATTCTTTAAAAATTTAAAAAGTTTTCTGTTTATTTTCAGATGCAGGTTGTGTCCGCGATAATAGCAGTGGATTACAGTGATAATAAGGATGTTATTAATGTCCTAACTAAACTATGGAGTTTCATTGCAGGAACGATTATCGAATGTGAAGGCAAACAACTGGATCTATTGACCGACTTGGTTGTTACCTTACTCGACGCTATTTATCTCAAAAATCTTCATGATGACAGCTTTTATGCGGTATAACAAACTCTATAATCTATCTAATTCCCAATAGGAAAATATTCATATAACGAAATCTGGGTGAACTTATTGGGAATGCTGCAATTATGTCTCAATTTTGCAGCGACACTAATTTAGTCCTTTGTGCAAATATTTATCAATATTTACACAACTTATTTCTAAATAGTATTTCAGTAAGATAACAGCGATATGAGGAACTATCTTAGCAGAATATTTGCAAAATTAATTTGGAAAGAAATTGCGAAATAATTGCAAAATAATTGAGAAATATATTTGAGTTTTATTATGTGTTATTCCTGTTTTACGTAGCATATTCTGTGTTTGCTGGATCGCCGATAGATGGTATCCTTTCTCGTACGTAAAATATAATAAATGGTGATATATATGTAACTATTATATATCAGTGTTTATATACTGAAGTGTACTAAGGTGATTTTGCTTCTAAATGTCGAAATAATTGTGCAACATTTAAACCTAAAATTGAATTTCTTAATTTTTGTGCAAATATTATTCAGAAATTTTATGCCGGCAAGAATTAATACTGCGTTATGAGGAATCATCTTAGCACAATAATTGTGAAATTCCTCTTAATTGAATGATATAATTATTGTACAATATTTGTGCAATTTTCCTATCGAGGATTATTTGCTAACAGAAGTAATTTTTTAATAATAACAGAAATTATAAGAGTATTAATTAGGGCGGCAGTGTGGTTTAGTGGTAGAGCGCCAGACTCGTAATCTGAGGAAACAGGTTCGAGTCTACTAGAGCTATGTAAGCATGGAATTTTTTTCCGATAGCTGCTTTCCTCCATGCAAGATAGGCTCTTGTGCGGAGAAAACTGGGCTCCGTTTTTCGGAAAGAGACGTTAAGCCGTTGGTCCAAAGGGTTAAAGTGAGAGGAGAAAGATAGTATTGGTAGTAGATTGCGAACCCTACGGGGATATGCAATAAATTACGAATTTTACAGGAATTTTTTTTATAAGAGTATTAGAACATAATATCAGATATATGTTTGTTTCATATTTCAGATTCTGATATCCGTCGCAACTTCATGTGTCCATCTACCGCCTCGAGGCAAGATCAAGATCTGCCATTTTCTACAACAGAATATCAAATATCTCGGTCGTTGCGGAATCCAAAGCATTGCGTCTATTTTGACTGAATTGTTCAGTCGCTTACTAGAAGACGAAAATCCCTGGGTACGCCAAGAGGCCTTAGAGACCTTTGAACACGTCGGACATGTATGTCCAGAGCAGCTGGTCGCTGAAATAGCGAAAACATTAGCAAAGATACTCAGCATCAGTAATGTTATGCAAGCTTATTTGACCTCGAAATCATATTATGTCTTCAAAGGTTTTATCAACATGCAAGATTATCTTAGATACTTGGCTAAAGCTGTTCAAAATCATGGCGATGAGCATAGATGTCATGAGTACAACGTAAGTACGATAAGGAAACTTGAACTAAAAAATAAAAGATAATTATTTATTTCAAAGTCCATTCTTTTATCTTAATTTACATCTTTTGCACAAGCAGATCCAATCTATAATGTGTAACGTAAGATTATTTTATCTCTACCACTCAAGAATATATCGTTATGAGAAGTATCCCTGGTAAAAATTCCGGACAGAAACGGTCAGAACGCGCACCTATCTGTTTCTGTCAGCAAAATTGTGTGTTTCTATCCACGCAATTACGGGCAAATACGGTTAGGAACAGGTTACGCAATCTATCGGCTTCTGGCCGTAAAAGCGGATAGGTATGGCATGCATGGCTAACTGCATCTAACTGATTCCTAACGGAACGGAACTTATCCGAATCTATCCGCAAACGTAATTACGAATCCTATCCGTTTCTATACGCAACCAGTTTTGAATGTCTATCCGCATCTGATTGCAAAACCAGGCAGGATATCTATCTGCATTTGCATGCAATTATGATTTGCCCGCTCTATCCGTTTCTAACTGCAAATGCGTTTTATTCATTTCTTATTACTGCAAATACATGTACATTGTGGAAGGTTTGTAGTTATCAGGTAGATTCTACCTTTAAACGCCAGGAGAAGGGATTCCTCCAGTTACGACACTGTAATTTTTCTGGTTGTCGCCTGACAGAACGCCTGCTTATATATTATGGCTGGTTGTATTTTAAATGTGAGAAACGCTTTTCATCATGCGCCGCCTAGCGGCGTCGTCGCGAATCGTCGTCCATCTGCATCTGTACGCAATGTCGACCTATAGGAATTTGTCTGCAACTACGGATACGAGTCCTGTATGTTTCTGTCCGCATTCTGTACGCATCAGATGCTGACGGTATCTATCCGTAATTACGGATACCGCATCCATCTGCATCTGTACGCAATGTCGACCTATAGGAATTTGTCTGCAACTACGGATACGAATCCTGTATGTTTCTGTCCGCATTCTGTACGCATCAGATGCTTACTGTATCTATCCGTAATTGCGGATACCGCATCCATCTGCATCTGTATGCAATGCCAACCTATAGAAATCTGTCTGTAACTATACGGATACGATTCCTGTTTGTTTCAGATAGGAGTTGAATCTATTTCTTCAACGTTGCTGTTATATAGTCGCTGGTAATATCTAACGAAATCCTGTTCGCTCTAACAGCAACGTTGAAGAAAAAATTCAACTCCTATTTGAAACAGGCAGGAATCGTATCCATAGTTGCAGACAAATTCCTATAAGTCGACATTGCGTACAGATGCAGATGGATACGGTATCCGCAATTACAAATAGATACCGTCAGCATCTGGATGCGTACAGAATGCGGATAAAAACAGACAGGATTCGTAGTTGCAGACAGACCCCTGGCGGAAAAAATTTCTATGAATAACTACAAAATTTGACTAAAAATAAAAATTTGTATATTTCTGTTGAAATATTTAATTTTTTGTAGAAATAATTATTTTTTTGTAGAAATATCTACGAAATAGTACCATAAATTACAATGCTCTCAAATCAAGAAATTATTGCAAGTAATATTTCATGAAAAACTGCAATTTAATAAAAAATAGTACATAGATCTACAAATTTTAAAAATTCAAGAAGAAACAAAATCTTAAAAAATTAAAATATCTGTTTACTTGTAGAATACTACAATGATTTATAAATGACTACAGAAATCTACCATAATTTACGTATCGTAAAACTTTGCAATTTAGAATCCAATTCAGTTTTTAGTTTCTCATAAAATACTACAATTTTGTACGAATAGTAACAAATACCAATTTGTTTGTACAACTCAAAAATGTATTACAATTATGGCTAATTAAAATTTGTACTTTTTAGTTAAATGTTACAAGTTTTTACACAAATCTTTCAAAATTTATCTATTATTAATAACTCCTTAATTTGCAGAAGTCAAAATACTTATGTTTTTATTTTCGTATAATTTGCTGTAAGACCCAATAGAAAAATACACAAATGTACAATTTTTTACCTTATTAAATTTCTGACTCGTGAATGATTGTAATTTCGCATATAATACTACAAGGTCCTATAAAAAACGACAAAATTCTTAGCCTTTTACGAATCGTGAATTCATGAAAATCTACATGTATTCGCTTTTTTAGATTTTTATAAGATACTACAATTTTCCATGGAAAGGTGAAAAGTTTGGTTGAAGGTCTGTTAATTTCCATGTAAACTTGTAGTATCTTATAAACATCTACAAAAAGCAAATTTATGTAGATTTTCATGAATTCACGAGCTGTAAAAGACTTAAGGATTTTGTCATTTTCTGTAAGATCTTGTAGTATTGTATATATGCAAAATTACAACCATTCACGAATCAGAAATATATAAAGGTAAAAAATTGTACATTTATGTATTTTTCTATTGGACTTTACAACAGACTACACGAAAATAAAAACATAAGTATTTTGACTTCTGCGAATTAAGAAGTTATTAATATAATAGATGAATTTTGGACGATTTGTGTAAAAACTTGTAACATTTAACTAAAAATTACAAATTTTAATTAGCCATAATTGTAATAAATTTTTTAGCTGTACAAACAAATCGGTATTTGTTACTATTTGTATAAAATTGTAGTACCTATTTTATGAGAAACTAAAAACTGGATTAGATTCTAATTTGCATAGTTTTACGATATGTAAATTGTGGCAGATTTCTATAGTCATTTATAAATAATTGTAGTATTCTACAAGTAAGCAGATATTTTAATTTTTTAAGATTTTATTGATTCTCAAATTTTTAATAGTAGTTAATAGTAGTAGTTTGACGTAGTTTTGTCCCGTAATTTATAGATCAAGTTGTAGCAATATAACTCTAAAAATTTTGTCTAAAATTAAGAGACTATGGCCGTTATTCATATAGTTGGATGTTATTTCAAGACAGTCTTAAGTTATATCTTAAGACGCTAATACGGCTATGCAATTGGTTTATGACATTTTAAAATTAAACATGACTATCTGCATACTATATGGTGATAGTCTCTTAATTTTAGACAACATTTTTAGAGTTTTGAACACAAGTAACTTAGAAAGAAGCAACTTGATGCCAAAACAATTTGATTGAAATCGGCTGATTTTCGATGGATGCGTCAGCGACCATATGTTCCTTAACAAAAAATGATCCCCTTTGTGTGACCTATCATTCCTCAAAGTTTGTCGGTGAGGTCCTGAGACACCTTGTATAATAAACCGACTTTATTAAGAACTAACACCTTCCGTACGTCTGCTAACAATAAGTGTAACATATATAGACAATAGGAAACGCCTTCATCAATCAATGTTGTAGCACAGTGCGGAAGGTGACTGACTCAAGAGCCAGGGGTTTCAGGTTCAAATCCAGCGGTGGTAAGCAAATTTTCTAAGTACAATATAAATGTATTTAATTAAGCTTGCACGTAATCAAGATTTTCAGCAATAAAATAATGTTCAACGAGAGAAGTAAATTTTATTTTTTATTTTGTTCATAGTATATCCAAAAAGTTGTAGTTATTCATAAAAATTTGTAAAATTATTTTCACCAGGGTAGTATTTCTTTGTAGTCTACTGTACTCAAATAGACATAGAAATGTGTAGAATATCAGTATTAGTTGTAGTTTGACGTAGTTTTACCGACTAATTTATAAATCAAGATCCAATAAAAAAATACATAAATTTACAAAAGTGTTCCAATTCTAGCATTTTTATGTAGAATTCTGTAGCACTTCTCAAATTTATGTAGATTTTAATAGATTCTGGCAATTATATTTTATAGTTTTTTGTAGCACATTTTTATTTTTTTTTAAATTTTGTAGAAATATTTCCGCCAGGGACGCAGTTAAGATTTCCCTCAGACAGTATGCGGACAAAATCAGTTAGAATTGTAACACGTAATTGCAGGTAAACGCAGTTAAGATTTTCCTCGGATAGGATACGGGCAGAAACAGTTAGAATTGTAACACGTAATTGCAGGTAGACGCAGTTAAGATTTGCCTCTGATAGGATGCGGACAGAAACAGTTAAAGTTGTAACACGAAATTGCAGACAGACGCAGTTAAGATTTCCCTCGGACAGTATGCGGACAGAATCAGTTAGAATTGTAACACGTAATTGCAGGTAGACGCAGTTAAGATTTTCCTCGGATAGGATGCGGGCAGAAACAGTTAAAGTTGTAACACGTAATTGCAGGTAGACGCAGTTAAGATTTGCCTCTGATAGGATGCGGACAGAAACAGTTGAAGTTGTAACACGAAATTGCAGACAAACGCAGTTAAGATTTCCCTCGGACAGTATGCGGACAAAATCAGTTAGAATTGTAACACGTAATTGCAGGTAGAAGCAGTTAAGATTTTCCTCGGATAGGATGCGGGCAGAAACAGTTAGAATTGTAACACGTAATTGCAGGTAGACGCAGTTAAGATTTGCCTCTGATAGGATGCGGACAGAAACAGTTAAAGTTGTAACACGAAATTGCAGACAGACGCAGTTAAGATTTCCCTCGGACAGTATGCGGACAAAATCAGTTAGAATTGTAACACGTAATTGCAGGTAGAAGCAGTTAAGATTTTCCTCGGATAGGATGCGGGCAGAAACAGTTAGAGTTGTAACACGTAATTGCAGACACTTACAGTTGAAAATGTTGCCTCGGATAGGATGCGGAAAGAAGCGGATAAGATCTCATCACATTTTTCTATGTTACAACAGTCGTACGGTTAGAAACAGATGGGATTGGTATTCGCAAATATTTACTGCAGACAGAACAGACAGCTTACAGTTAGATACAGATAGAATTTCTATCCGTTTCTGTCCGTATCTGTCCGGAATTTTTACCAGGGATTCTTTTTGAAACAAAATAATTTTGATTTTATATGTTTCATTGCACAAGTAAAAAAATTAAAGAAGGATTTTACAGGGCAAACTCTCTACTATAAAGTGCTTTTGTTCAATTTTTACTCAGGTTAATATTCAAAGGCGTGGTCAGTTTTAAATTGAATAAAGACGTATTTAAGATATCCAAAATCTTGAAATTTGCAGTCTTCCACCACCTAACAACAAAAAAATTGACGAACATAATCATACATGATACCATTTCAAAATACGGACTTTGCTCTTTCAAATGAAAAAAACCCTGTCCTACACCGATTATTTAGTGAGATATCGCAATTTAAAGTAACCCTTAAAGATTGAGAAAATTCCTTGACGCAGTGCTTCTTCGATCTGATGTAAAAAAATGCATCAATATGAGATCAAGATTGCGCAATATGCGTGATACGCCGAAAAAATGAGAACACTTCTTACTAAAAAAAAACCTCTATATGTACACACATACACATGTATACTCCATACACATACACATACATGATGTGCAAAATGACCACGTCTTTGAGTATTAACCTGAGTGAAAATTGAACAAAAGCACCTTATAATAGAGAGTTTGTCCTGTAAAACCCTTTTTTTAATTATTCGTTGAATAATTATATATATAGTTTAAAAATGGGCAAAAATACTGAGAAAAAGTGATCTAAGTTTTTTGAACAGTGTATATATATATATATATATATATGTATATATATGTGTATATATATATATATATATATATATATATATATATATATATATATATATATATACACACACACTGTGTGTGTGTGTGTGTGTGTGTGTGTGTGTGTGTGTGTGTGTGTGTGTGTGTGTGTGTATATACATATAATCAAATACAAAATAGAAAATGCTAATAATGATAAACGAACACAAGGAATCGGAAAGAGAAGAGAAGACGCTGAAGCTGAAGAAGAACTCACATGAAATCATTGCGCCGATGTTAACACAGCTGGATGAACAAGCGGAAAAGCTGTACAAAGGATTGACGAAGGTGTTAGAAGATCAGGCTGTTATCAGTGAGGATATATGCAGGAGATTGATAACCGTCCTCGAAAAAATTATTCGACTTCAGGGAAACGAAAATTCATGGAACTGATAGTGTTTATCTTTGCGATATAAAGATGGAAAATAATAATTTATCTATGATAAAGATGAAGGGATTGTTTATCAAAATAGCAGTAAAATAATTGAAAAAAGGCAAAAAATATTGTGAAAGTAAATGTAAAAATCTGAGAAAAAATTTCCAAATGAACAATAAAAACATAGAAAAGAATAGATTTAAACATTCTTTTATAATATTCTTTTTTAATGTACCTTAATTCGAAAAAAATTGTAGTAGCTAAAAAATCATAAAAAGATAAAGAAATCAAAGGAAATAAGGCAAAAAAATATTTTAAAAATCTTTAATAAACATACCGAAAATTAAAATAAAATAAAATTAATTATTTCGTTCTTATTATTTTCTCGCATACCTACCTATCTTTTTTTTTACGATGGAGAAGTTTTTTATAAGAATAAATCTTTGTTTAAAAAATGTGGATTATGTAAAATTTTAAACCTTTTGAAATTTTGCTGATGTATACATTTTTTAAAGAGTTTAACACATGTTTTGAAAATATGCTCTTCGAACCATCTATCTTTCTGAGAGTGGTCGAATATCATCAAATCTCTCCAGCACGTATATTTAAAAGATGTATACTTGCATTTCATCTTTCTCTCTTAGAGCACTCAGCACAGTCGAATCCCTCATCGAATCAGAGTCTGGCCAAATTCTGGCAGTTCTGGCAAAATTCTGCGAGAGAGAATTAAGGGGATGCTAAATACCGACAATTACAGTCAAAGGTCTTTCTTTGAAACGGCTTTACAGATTGCAAAATTCTTTTACAGGAGTAAAGTATAAGTACTAATAAAGAGTGGGATTATAAAAAATTAGTGATAATTGGAAAAAATGTAAAAATGCTGTCACTTCATTTTCTAATATAAATGGTTGTATAAGTAATATGTACGAAATGAAATGTTCCCACTCTTCAGAAGACGTGCACAAACAATAACGTACCTTTGAAATTGTGATTGAAAGCCTGGAATAAAAATGAGAGCTTCGAAGAAATTATAACCTATAACCATGCCTATTCTTGTCTATCATTATTGTCTATACAAGGACAGATATAGAATTTGGTCGGTAATACAAACGGTAATACCTAATACACTCGTTTTGAACAATATTTGCTTTGTATAAAAATTCTACAACTTGATGTTACAGATTGAGGGTGCAGGTCCATTCAGTAGACATCAAGGAATATCATACCGTTTGTAGAATTAGGCTGACTCCAAACAAAAAAGTTAAACGAAAAGTACGATTACATGAACGTAATGTACGTACATTATCGTACTTTTCGTTTAACTTTTTTGTTTGGAGTCTCAGCCTAATTCTACAAACGGTATGATATTCCTTGATGTCTACTGAATGGACCTGCACCCTCATTTTGTAACATCAAGTTGTAGAATTTGTATACGAAGCAAATATTGTTAAAAACGAGTGTAGGTATTACAGACAGCTTTAGCATCCCCTTAAGGGGATCCTAAACTGACCCAAGCGACAATTGCAGGGAAGGGTCGCTAACTTTGAGTAGACTGCACAGAACTTGAAACAGTTGTTGTAGAATTGAAATACTCACGAAAACACATCGCGCGAGTGTTGATTTCAAGACAAAAAATTAAAAAAAATTAAAAAAAATACATTTTTGAGCTGTCACCTCGTAGAGAGCCTCGTAGAGAGTGTGGCGAACTCGTCACGTGACCCCCTTTCCTCTGATTGGTCGCGGGCGTTAAAGTTCCTTGTGATGTAAAGAAGAGGTTAAAGCAGGTTAGTTTACAAACTAAGGTTCCGTCGCGTTACAGCAATCGAGTCTCCGTAAGTGATACATTATTATTAATACTGAAATTAATACTGAATACGAAAAAATTTGCCCTCTTTGATTTTATATACGTGAAATAAATTCAGTTTTCAGTGTTTCCTGCATATTATAAAATGCCTGGCAGGTGCAGTGCTTCAAGATGCACCAAATTCCAACAAAAAACGATTTTGTTTAACAACATTTGCTCAAGATCCTAAATTAAGACAACAGTGGATCGATGCTGCTGGAATTCCGGATTGGAACCCTCCAAAATCAGCTGTACTATGTGAAGTTAGTATTGAAGTGTATGTATATATGTACAATTAGATATTTTTCTTTAATGTACTTGTACTTTTCATTTTAGGTTTATTTTCAGCCATCAGCGTTATACTGCGTGGGCAACAAGAAATTTATTTTAAAAAATATCATACAAGTTTCTTTTGCAAGTGTGATGGATATAAAGAGGAAACCTCTTGCAGAAATTCAGTCAAAAGAACTGCAATGCAATGAATTAGTTGAATCTCTTCCTCATAAAAAAGTATTTTCAAGGAGTAATTTTTCAAGTAAGTCTTGAGCAAGAAAATAAAAGTTCTAAGGAAGGCCAGTGTGTCAATGAATTTAAAGAACATAATTATTTTTTTATTTGCAAAAGTACTGAATGTACTACGTTTCAATCTCATAAGAAAAGACGGACTGAGTAATATGTTCATACCTCAGATTGTATCATAAAGAAGAAACCCATTACTGTAGATACATTGAAAAAGGCATTATCTGAAAAAGAAAATTCTAGATCAGATTCTGATGCAGTCGAAGACATAAATATACATCACCAGAAATTACTCAAAATGAAATATTATCGACGGAGAGTTCGCCTAATCTAGAGGATTCTACATTGAAGAAGGCATTATCTGAAAAAGAAAATTCTAGATCAGATTCTGATGCAGTCGAAGATATAAATACATCACCAGAAATTATTCAAAATAAAATATTGTCAACGGAAAGTTTGCCTAGTCTAGAAAAGATGCCCTGAGAAGTAGAGTTAATTACTTAGAAAAAGAAGTCGAGAAAAGTACTTATATAATTAATAAAGTTCTTAATAAAAACTAGAGTCCCTGTAATAAGAGTCGCGACACGTGGCTGCCACTTATGATTGGTCCGCCATTTTTCGACAACTCCCGCCAATATTTGAATTGTAGAAATGACAGTAACAGTAAATTGTGGCAAAGGAAATTAAAAATATATGTGATAAAAGCAAGACATACTACATAAGAATAGCACAGTGACGTCAAATGACATATTAATTCCGTCCTAATGACGTCTCTAACTTAGACCGTGAGACAGGTTAGTTTTTATGGACATTGTATAGCAATAAAAGCAAAAAACCATTACTTTACCTCGCAGAGATATGAATTATTCGTCGCTGTCCAATTTTCACGTGAAACATTTTGTTGCCATAAAGCCCGACGTTCCGGGTCTCTCGGAAACATTTTCATAAAATGTAACCTTTTTTTGCAGAGTTATTGCAAAAAGGCGCAGCACACCCACCCATTCTCACAATTGTTCTTTAAAATGATTAAAAACTCGGATGATACGGGACATTGAACACGTGGTAAACACTTCATACGTAACGTAATAGAGAATATGTATGTACATGACATATACGTGACCACGGCACCACGGTCTTACATACGCAGCACCGTTATGCGCATGCGTTTGTCTAAAGTAAGATGGTGTATATCTCTATCTCTCTCGCAGAATTTTGCCAAAACTTCAACGTGTCGCAACTCTTATTAGAGGGACTCTAATAAAGACCAACAAGAAGCAATTTTAAAAGGTACTAAAGAGGTTTTAAGTGGTCGAATGAAACAATTAAAAAGGGACTGAACTTACATTTTGCATGTAGATCACACGGCTATAAGCAGATAATTATAAGCTTGTTGCTCCATTCCTTGCATCAAGAACTTTAAGAGAAAAGATAGAGCACATCAAATTTCAACCAGGGATACTTGAAGATATCTTTAAATATCTAGAATTAATCGTTCCTCTTATTCCGCCAAGATGGAAGATTTGCGGTCTTGTTTTTGATGAGATGGCGATTAAAACGCAGCTTGAATTTGATACAAGTACAGGGAAGTATATTGGAAATGTAACGTTGCCTGGCAATACAGAGAAATTGGCATGTAAAGCTTTAGTTTTCCAGTTATTTTGACTTGGTTTTCATTGGAAGCAGTATACGTAGCTTACCACTTCACTCCACCTTCTTCAATGAATGATGCAGTTAAGGGGATCCTAAAGACGTTTGTATTACCGACCAAATTCTATATCTGTCCTTGTATAGACAATGATGATAGACAAGGATAGACATGGTTATAGGTTATAATTTCTTCAAAGCTCTCATTTTTATTCCAGGCTTTCAATCTCAATTTCAAAGGTACGTTATTGTTTGTGCACGTCTTCTGAAGGGTGGGAACATTTCATTTCGTACATATTACTTATACAACTGTTTATATTAGAAAATGAGGTAACAGCATTTTTAATTTTTTTCAATTATTACTAATTATTTTACATTCCCACCCTTCATTAGTACCTCTACTTTACTCCTGTAAAAGGATTTTGCGATCTGTAAAGCCGTTTAAAATGAGACCTTTGAAATGAATTGTCGGTAATTGAGTCACTTCATAGCATCCCCTTAAAGACGTTATTATATAAAAATACATCAAAAGTGTCGTCATATAGGTCTGAAAGTAATTATTTTAGTCTGTGATGACATGGGAAACAGAGGATTGCTCACACAAAAATGGGATTCAAGTGCGGCCACTGAGCATGCGTAGGTGGCCGCGGGGGCAGGGCATGTCCGTAGTCGTTACATCTCGTCGGTATGACAGGAATCATAACCTGATTCCTGTCAACTTTAACGATTAATATATATCTCGCTTTGCGGAGTAGAGCGACCCTTTTTTCTGCCAGATTCTTTCGTTTTGTGCAAAAATGCGTCGAATAAGCCTAATTTCATCGATTTCTGTGCTGAGGTAGCTAAACTGAAGAATTACCATTGATTACTATCGCTGTAACGCCATCTGTCGAAAGTTTACTTGTTAATTTGCTGTATAAACTACATATATAAAAGCAGAAAGAGCCGGTTAGTGCACAGTAGGATGCAGTGTCCGATACATAACCTTATTCGCGTTTATTTGCAGGAAATAATTAGTAGAATAAATTAATAAAGGACGTGTGAGCAGCTCTAAAATTCCAATCAATGAAATTATTGAAAACGTTCTTACGACTATCGCTGCAAATTTGTGCAGCAATATTGCTGCATTCGTGGTATTTTTCCCGCATCACCTCCTGTTTGGTGAGTACAAATCCGATAAACATCTGCGATGAGTCAAGAATACATCATTTAAGGGTCGACAGGAGACCCAGGCAAACTCAGATACACTCAGGTGCACTTTATGCACTAAGTGCACGTTAAACTGCACTTTAACCCGTATTTTATTTATTATAAATTTTTAAGAGCAAAACTGCAAAATCGGGCTCTTTAGCGTACTACAGATGAGCTTACTAATTAAGAATATCCTAAATTGAATAAGATTCATTCGATATTTTGGCTAAAATCTTGTTATTACGAATCCCGAACAAGATTTTAGCCAAAATATCCAATGAATCTTATTCAATTTAGGATATTTTTAATCAGTAAGCTCATCTATAGTACGCTAAAGAGCCCGATTTTGCATTTTTGCTCTTAAAAATTTATAATAAATAAAATACGGACTCGCAGCCACTCGCAGCTAAGCCAACCCGACAGAGGTCTCCACCGTGTCTCCTGCCGACCCTTAATTTTTTAATTAAACGATTATCGATAATAACTCGACAACCGCAGAGGAATCGATTCACCTACAAAATAATTTGTTGTTGTACACACGAGGACAGGAATGCCTTCTCACTTGAAATTGCACGCGTATCGGGACATATTCAGAGCGCGTGCTCCGTCTCTAGATATTTGTTCATCATGACTGTAAGGGTATCCTCACAAGACTCTCGTATAGTAATGCAGCGTAACGTAACGTGGATCAGCGCACGAGAAACGTATATCGGTTAAGGTGTTATACGTTTTTTATGCTTTGATCTACGTTACGTTACGCTACATTACTATACGAGAGTCTTGTGCGGAAGCTCTTAATTACTCGGCAAAGTTGTCCCAACATATTATTTTAAAAATATTCTATAATAATATATTTCAAATAAATAGTATTAATTAATAATATAATATCAGGGAAAGTTACGTTTGAAAAGTAACTCGTTACCGTAATTCGTTACTCATTGAAAAAGTAACTTATCGTTACCGTATACAACTCGTTATTCTTAAAAGAAGTAACTCGTTACCGTTACTCGTTACTCATTGAAAGAAGTAACTCATCGTTACCGTAACTCGTTATTCTCATCGCAAGAACACCGAAAGAACGGTTTTGCTGAAGATTCAAAAAATTTAGCTAGATACAGATCTGAAAATAATTTGATTATATTTTGTTGCACCATCAAAATAATTATGTAGAACGTTCAAACTGATTTCTAAAATGTCAAAATGTTTTACAAAATTATTATTATCTATACTCTAGCGACCTACTATAATTATTTTGATCTTGCAACAAAATTATTTTCTGTATCTAGCTAAAATTTTAGATACTTCAACAAAACCGTTCTTTCCGGGAGTAACTCGTTACCGTTGCTCGTTATTCATTGAAAAAAGTAATTCATCGTTACTGTATAGAACTCGTTATTCTTATTGAAAGAAGTAACTTGTTACCGTTACTCATTACTCATCGAAAGAAATAACTTATCGTTACCGTTACATTAAACAGATAGAAACAGAATAATTGGATTACATGAAAAAAGGCTCATAAAAGAATCAAAAAATTTTCTGAGATATTTCAAATTTTGTTAATGATATTTTTTAAATATAAAATATGAAATATTTTGTAACGCATTGACTTTTCGATTGACTTTACCTCGATAATTTTATACATAGAATAATGAAAGGAATCGATTGTTGTAAAAAGAAAACAGAAAAAATTATTTTAAAAACTTTGCATTTTGTAGACGCATTTAATTTGCAAATTGCAAATATAAAAACTAATATTATTATTCGATTTCTTTTACTATTCTGTGTATAAAAATATGAAGGTAAAGTCATCGAAAAGTGAATACTTTACGAGATATTTCATATTTTATATTAAAAATATCATGATATAATTTAAAATATCAGAAAATTCCTTAACAAAAGAGAACTTTATTGCAGTGTAAAAAAATCATACAATTCTATTTAAAAAAATAGAATTTTATATGACAATAATTTTATGTGACCTAAAAAATTTAATTAAAAAAAAATTGATTTTACCATTATTTGTCCTCCTCCAAGTCATACAACTTTTGTCCAAAACATTTTCTCCTGAAACTACATGAGATATCGATATTTGACTGTTCACATCCAAAACTTTTTCATTTTTGATTGTAAAAAAAAATTGCTTTAGACAAAAGTTGTTTGGTTTGAAAAGAGGACACATATGATTCTTACGTGTTTGGTTTGAAAAGAGGACACATATGATTCTTACGTGAGTTATGTCGTAGATGTCGTTTTTAAGAAATTTTAAAGGCGACTAATTTCTTAAATAACTTGATTTTGACTTTGAAAGAAAAGTTGTAGATCTCGAGTCGTTTTCGAAACACTAATCTCTCTTTTGTTAAAGATTTCTTGAGATATTTTAAATTTCATTATATTTTTATCCTCGTTAGGCTAAAATATTCACCTTTCAACTACTTTACCTTGACACTTTTGTATATAAAATAATGAAAGAAAGCGTATAATAATGAAATTAATTTTTACATTTGCAATTTTGCAAAGTTGAATGCGTTTACAAAATCTAATCAAATTTTTTTGTTCTTTTTTTTACAACAATCGATTTTTTTTCATTATCTACGTATAAAAGTATCAAGATAAAGTCATCGAAAAGTGAATCAATAGATACTTTACAAGGTATTTTATATTTTATATTAAAAATATTATAACAAAATTTAAAATATCTCAGAAAATCCTTAACAAACGAGAGCTTTATTATAGTGTTTTGAAAAAGTCTCGACGAGCTCTACAACTTTTATCTTAAGGAAAAAAATCAAGTTTTATTTAAGAAATTAGTTGCCCTTAAAATTTCTTGAAAACGACGACATCTACGACATGACTAATGTAGGAATCATATATTCCCCTTTATGGCCCGCTTCATGTAATCCAATTATTCTGACTCCATCTACTTAATGTAAATATGTATAAAGTGTACAGAATAAAAAAATATAATGTTTAAATATATTAAAATTTTACGGAATTTGTAACGACTCATTATTTCTAGAATCCAATACAATAACGATAACAGGTTACTTTTTTAATAGATAACAAGTAACGGTAACGAGTTACTTTTCTCAATGAGAATAACGAGTTACGGTAACGATAAGTTACTTTTTTCAATAAATAATTTAGCTAGATACAAAAAATAATTTTGTTGCAAGATCAAAATAATTATAGTAGGTCCCTGGAGTATAATAATAATTTTCTAAAAAATTTTGACATTTTAAAAATTAGTTTGAACGTTCTACATAATTATTTTGATGGTGCAACAAAATATAATTAAATTATTTTCAGATTTGTATCTAGCTAATTTTTTTGAATCTTCAGCAAAACCGTTCTTTCGGTGTTCTTGCAATGAGAACAACGAGTTACGGTAACGATAAGTTACTTTTTCAATGAGTAACGAATAACGGTAACGATGAGTTACTTCTTTCAATGAGTAACGAGTAACCAGTAACGAGTTACTTCTTTTAAGAATAACGAGTTGTATACGGTAACGATAAGTTACTTTTTCAATGAGTAACGAATTACCGTAACGAGTTACTTTTCAAACGTAACTTTCCCTGATATTATATTATTAATTAATACACCCTAAGATTATAGATACTATTAATGAATTATTTATTTATTTGAAATATATTATTATAAAATATTCTTAAAATATATGTTGGGACAACTTTGCCGAGTAATTAAGAGTTTCCGCAAGACTCTCGTATAGTAATGTAGCGTAACGTAACGTAGATCAACGCACAAAAAACGTATAACACCTTAACCGATACGTTTCTCGTGCGCTAACCCACGTTACTTTACGCTGCATTATTATACGAGAGTCTTGTGAGGATTGGTGAGGATACTCTTACAGTCATGATGAACGAATATCTAGAGACGGAGCACGCGCTCTGAATATGCTCCGATACGCGTGCAATTTCAAGTGAGAAGGCATTCCTGTCCTCGTGTGTGTACATACACTCTACCGGCAGGAATGCCTGGACATAATACATATACATATACATATATAAGTAGAATTGTCAAAAATTGGATGAAAAATAAATAAATCACAAAATAAACTTTGCAGTTATTTTTGACATTATTGGATGTTGGAAATAATTTTTTTGTTTTTCTAAGAGATGGCGTAACTAGAATATTCCACGCCGGTGCATACTGTTGCCAACCTTATATAAAAGTCTTGTTATTAAGCTTTAAGAATCAGTAGAAGCCATTTCGTTGAAGTGTGAGTAATAAGTATTCTGGTGCGTTGAAAATTTCGAGTTTCGAGCCATCGAAATGCAATTTGCGGGAAGCCAGGCTTTTTTGCTTTCACCTAAAGAAAAAAATTGTTGACTGTCATCGTTTATTCCTGGAAGCTTATGGTGATTCTACTCCAATACTGGTATTGACGATTTAAAATTGGTGATTTTGACTTGGAAGACAAAGAGCGCCCTGGACATTGTTTCGCCGAAGTAATCCGTCTTTTGCCAGAAAGATAGGAGAAAGTTGTGGACAACGATGGGCAGTACTTTGAATGAAAAACATATATGGTACCGTTTTTTTTCAATAAACATTAATTTTTATAAAAAAAAAACAAATTAATCCCAACACCCAATATTTAAATGTTAAAATATGAAATATCGTAAAGTACTCACTTTTCCAATAAAGTAAGTCGCTAAATTTATCATAGAGTAAATGGAATCATTCAGAATAAAAATTAATGATTTTTATATAAATGCAGTAAAATATTTTTAAACGATTACATGCATTTTTTATTTTAATTAATTCCATTCGTGTTGCGTATAAATAAGATAAAATGCAAATAATGAATGTTTTACATTTTACAACAGAATGTATTGGGATAAAATATGTGAAATATAATTAAGATAATCTTCAAAAAATGAATAATTAATTTCTCTTTACTTCAGACTTTTATATGAAAAGAATTAATTTATATTTCAAAAAATCATACATCATACAGCTTTATATAAAAAAAAGTGCAACCGTATTTTGTTAAACTACACAATGCATAAAAAATCTCTGTCTATAGAGAGAGATTGAACTTATACAAAGATTTCTTCTAGTATTTCTTCTTTGCAAAAAAGTTACAGTTTCCTAGTTGCTAAAATCATCTGTACATTTATATGTATAAGAACCACCCTATATATTTAAAAGAATTATTAAAAAAGCAAGCAAATTTGTTATCAATCTAATAGAATCAACAGGAAAACGAATTTAATGATTTCTTGTTATCTTTAAACACTTGATTAATACTTTTAATGGACTTGAATCTTTTACATCGAGTCCAGTTAATATTTATAATGATAAATACCATCATTTGCAAGAAAATATTATAAAACTCCTGAGAAATTCATAAACGAACGTTTTAAATATATACGGGCATTTTAGGCTGCGGTTCACTTGACGCTACAAATGCTTTGCAGCGTTCTTCTTCTCCTTCTTTCTTCATTGAAAGAAAAGAGAATGCTTCGAAGCATTGTAGCGTCAAGTGGACCGCAGCTTTAAGGTGCGATTTCATTGACGCTAGAAACCAGCGGCAGCGTCAAGAAAATGTAGTGGGGGAAGAAGTTCAGACCGTCTCAACTTTTTAGCGTACCGCAAAATTCAACGGAACTTCTTCCCCCACTACATTTTTCTGACGCTGCCGCTGGTTTCTAGCGTCAATGAAATCGCACCTTTAGTGTCACGTACGTTCATATCACGCGTACGTGACACAACTACTCCTATAGCTTGCTCTTTATACAAATCTCGAGATTTGTAACGTGCGAGATCTCTTATCTACTATACGGAGTGCCAAGTGATTATGTATATAATTTTATGGTCATCGGTGTACCGTACACTCAGAGAAAAAACGGCACCGAAAAAATAGGCCCGACTTCGCCCCGGTCTCCCCTATATATGACATTAATATAATAATTTTTTTTAACCACGTTTAAATACAATACTTAAATTATTTATATTAAACCAATTAATAATTTTTTAATAATTAGTAATTTACCTGAGACTAATTATTCATTATTGAAAAAATTAGTTTTATTTTCCACTAATTATTCATTTTCTAATAAGTAGTAATTTATTTTGACAAACTATTAATTCTTTTAACAATAAAAAATTTATGTCTACTAACTATCAATTTGTAAATAAAAATTAATTTATATTTCCGTCTAAATACTAATTTTCACGTAACTGAAAATTTTTCTCTGATGATTTACACACTTTTTAAGTAATGAGTAAGTCACTTTTGCCGAAATATTAATTTTTACGTAGTTAGTAATTTTTTGTGACTAATTATTAACAATGGAATAAATAACTCAGTTCGCCAGTACGTAGATAAAAATAAATACAAGATTACGCGACCCAACATCATTGTGACTTTGAATATGGCACGGGATCTAGTGGAGAAAATGGGCAGTCTGATTTTCTTCACGTTTTACATTTGCGACTCTCAGAATTTTATTATTTTACTCTTTTGACGCACCTATAACATTGTGGTGTTCGCACGATGTAGCTTGGACACAACATCTGGCGACGCATAATATATTGCTGCGTAATTAATTATGTATAATATTTTACTTGATAAGGACCGGATTGTGGTCGAAACGTCGTGAGTGAAATTAAATAGGAATTGACCAGTTAGGTCGCGTAATCTTGAATTTACTAATTATTAATTTGTTGATTCTATAAAAATTTAATTTGTTGTTATTTATAATTTTGTGAATAATTAAAAAATGAAAAATGGAAATTTTTTATTGCTGATTCCTGTTTAAAATTATTAAAAATATTTTTTCTTAGCCAAAATTATTATCAAAGCAAAAACAATTAATGTTCCTCTCTCTCCTCTATACACGACAGATTACAAAGATTTGTCGAGAAACTGTGTTATTTAGAAAAACCACGTAAAAGAAAATTGCGGAAAAAAACGCGCAAAAAGAGAGTTAAGTGTAAGTGCAAACAAACCTTGTAGGAATAAGTACAAGTAATATTTGGATTGCTCTTGGTTAACCATTTATTAGACATTTATTCAATCTTACATTTCGTTTTTAAGCAATGCACATCGTCAAGGAGAAATCAATCAGCAATTTAACTATGGATGCATGTGCAATTTTATTGCCACGTTCACATTCGATATCACGGATATTGCGGAAATCACTCGATATCAGTGACATATAAAGCGTATCATTCATGTTTTTTTTTCGTCAGCGTTTCCAGAAATAGATTGCGTTTTATTGCACACACAAGTGACGATACTTATATCATGATGTCATAGAGTTTGCAAAAAAATGCTTTGCCAGTTAATAATAATTTAAAAAAAAGGTAAAGAAAGGCGCCAAGTACACGCGTAGTAGTGTATATGTGTTGTTACCTCGAAAAAAACAGTGGTAATATTATACCTAAAAAAAATCTAAGTAACAAATGGTAGACGTAATCTTTGCATTTCAAAAAATCTCGAAAAAACCTATAAGCAGTAGTATATTTACCTCAAAAAACCGAAGTAACAAGTGGTAGACGTAATCTTTATATCTCGATAAATCTTGAAAAAACCTAAGCAGTAGTATCTTTACCTCGAAAAAACCGAAGTAACAAGTGGTAGATGTAATCTTTGTTTCTCGAAAAATCTCGAAAAAACCCAAGCAGTAGTATTTTTATTTCCAAAAAATTATAACTCAAGTGATACACATCAAAAAAATTATGTTATTACAAAATACAAAAAAGAATTGATATCTCTTTTTAAATTACAGCGCCAATTACAGAGAGAATATACACTGAGAATCTTTGTATCTCGAAAAATCTCGAAAAAACCTAAGCAGTAGTATTTTTATTTTCAAATATGTATGTTGTTACCATCGAAAGAAAACAGTAGTAATATTATTACAATCACAAAAAAGAAATGATATCTCTTTTTAAATGACAGCGCCAATTACAGAGAGAACATACACTGAGAAAAAAATGTGTTAATCTCAAGAAATATTTAGTCCGATACGTTCAACTGAACATTTTAGTTAGTTAACTAAACATTAGTTAAATTAATTAATTAAAGAAACGAAATAAATTGTTGAAACAACTAATATTTAGTTAACTAACTAAAATGTTTAGTTTAACGTATCGAACTAAATATTTCTTGGAATTAACAATTTTTTTTCTCAGTGTATTTTTCGAGATACAAAGATTAGGTTTTTTCGAGGTATAATATTACCACTGTTTTTTTTTCGAGGTTATAATATTACAAAGAATTATTTTAATCACAAAGAATTAAAGAGGTAACATTATAAAATAAAAATATTTAATTAAAATAAAATAAATAAATTTTTCTTGTAAAAAACTTGGCGCTGCTTTTTTAAGGTTTAGAGCCTCCGCACAAGACTTTTTTATAGCAATGTAGTGTAACGAAATGTGGGTCAACGCACAAGAAACGTATCGGTTACGGCGTTATACGTGAATACGTTTCTTGTGCGTTGATCTACGTTACGTTATCATACGCTATCATACGAGAGTCTTGTGCGGAGGCTCTTAAGCGGGGAGCCCACACTTCTGCACAACGCATAAGGCGTAAGCATAAGAAAATTGATTGGTCTATTTCCTTATCCACATATGTATGGACCTTACATATTATGTGTTATGCAAAAGTCTGTGTTCCCCGCTTTATCCAGACAAATTTGCATAGCGCATAAACATAAGCGTAAGAAATTGATTGGTTCATATATATGTGCAAAAGGAAATAGACCTACCTATCCATCTCTTTATGTATATGTTTATGCACCTATGCAAGTTTTTCTGGATTGACCTTAAAAAAGCAGCGCCAAGTTTTTTACAAGAAAAATTTATTTATTTTATTTTAATTAAATATTTTTATTTTATAATGTTACCTCTTTAATTCTTTGTGATTAAAATAATTCTTTGTAATATTATAACCTCGAAAAAAAAACAGTGGTAATATTATACCTCGAAAAAACCTAATCTTTGTATCTCGAAAAATACACTGAGAAAAAAAATTGTTAATTCCAAGAAATATTTAGTTCGATACGTTAAACTAAACATTTTAGTTAGTTAACTAAATATTAGTTGTTTCAACAATTTATTTCGTTTCTTTAATTAATTAATTTAACTAATGTTTAGTTAACTAACTAAAATGTTCAGTTGAACGTATCGGACTAAATATTTCTTGAGATTAACACATTTTTTTCTCAGTGTATGTTCTCTCTGTAATTGGCGCTGTCATTTAAAAAGAGATATCATTTCTTTTTTGTGATTGTAATAATATTACTACTGTTTTCTTTCGAGGTAACAACATACATATTTGAAAATAAAAATACTACTGCTTAGGTTTTTTCGAGATTTTTCGAGATACAAAGATTCTCAGTGTATATTCTCTCTGTAATTGGCGCTGTAATTTAAAAAGAGATATCAATTCTTTTTTGTATTTTGTAATAACATAATTTTTTTGATGTGTATCACTTGAGTTATAATTTTTTGGAAATAAAAATACTACTGCTTGGGTTTTTTCGAGATTTTTCGAGAAACAAAGATTACATCTACCACTTGTTACTTCGGTTTTTTCGAGGTAAAGATACTACTGCTTAGGTTTTTTCAAGATTTATCGAGATATAAAGATTACGTCTACCACTTGTTACTTCGGTTTTTTGAGGTAAATATACTACTGCTTATAGGTTTTTTTCGAGATTTTTTGAAATGCAAAGATTACGTCTACCATTTGTTACTTAGATTTTTTTGAGGTATAATATTACCACTGTTTTTTTTCGAGGTAACAACACATATACACTACTACGCGTGTACTTGGCGCCTTTCTTTACCTTTTTTTTAAAAAAGGTAATTTTGTACAGATATTATGCCTTTTTTGTAGTATTACGCATTTTATAAACAGTATGTACAGGGTGTTATTTCGATACAAAGATTACGTCTACCACTTGTTACTTCGGTTTTTTTTAGGTACGTTTTACGTTCATTCGAAAACAAATTATGTGTACACATAATAAAAATTGTATGAATTAAAATTATGTGTATACACATAATAAAAATGCGGACTTATTTTTATGTCAGACATAATTTTAATTTGTCCAGTTTTTATTATGTCTAGACATAATTTTATTTCAACTAATTTTTATTATGTCATGACATAATTTTAGTTTTGCCGCTAGGGAATTTTTAAGTCGATTCTTATGAATCAAGCTTGAATTCGATGTCTAGGTATCCCAGGTTGCCGATAACGGGTTACAAATAGTGCGCTCCATAGTTTTCGGTGTCCAGGTGTAATAATACGTTGAATTCGTTGTCTAGGTGTCCCACGTTGCCGATGACGAGATCCACATAGTGCGCTCCGTAGTTTTCGGTGTCTACGTGTATTAATACCTCATATTCAATATCTACGTATCCCACATTCGGATTTAAAGTTATTAATACACCTAGTCACCAAAAACTACGAATCGCACTATGTGGACCTCGTCATCGGCAACCTGGAACACGTATACATCGAACTCGAGGTATTATTACACCTAGACACCAAAAACTACGGAGCGCGTTATCTGGACCTCGTCATCAGCAACCTGGGACACCTAGACATCAATTTCAAGGTATTAATACACGTAGACACCGAAAACTACGGAGCGCACTATGTGGATTCCGTCATCGGCAACCTGGGACACGTGGACATCGAATTCAAGGTATTAATACACGTAGACACCGAAAACTACGGAGCTCACTATCTAGACATCGTCATCGGCAACCTGGGACACCTAGACATTGCATTCAACGTATTATTACACCTGGACACCGAAAACTACGGAGCTCACTATCTAGACATCGTCATCGGCAACCTGGGACACCTAGACATCGCATTCAACGTACGATTACACCTGGACACCGAAAACTATGAAGCGCACTATCTGAATTTCGTCATCGGCAACCTGGGACACGTGGACATCGAATTTAAGGTATTAATACACGTAGACACCGAAAACTACGGAGCGCACTATGTGGACCTCGACATCGGCAACCTTGGACACCTAGACATCGCATTCAACGTACGATTACACCTGGACACCGAAAACTATAAAGCGCACTATCTGAATCCCGTCATCGGCAACCTGCGACACGTGGACATCGAATTTAAGGTATTAATACACTTAGACACCGAAAACTACGGAGCGCACTATGTGACCTCGACATCGGCAACCTGGGACACCTAGACATCGCATTCAACGTACGATTACACCTGGACACCGAAAACTATGAAGCGCACTATCTGAATCCCGTCATCGGCAACCTGGGACTTGTGGACATCGAATTTAAGGTATTAATACACGTAGACACCGAAAACTACAGAGCGCACTATGTGGACCTCGACATCGGCAACCTTGGACACCTAGACATCGCATTCAACGTACGATTACACCTGGACACCGAAAACTATGAAGCGCACTATCTGAATCCCGTCATCGGCAACCTGCGACACGTGGACATCGAATTTAAGGTATTAATACACTTAGACACCGAAAACTACGGAGCGCACTATGTGACCTCGACATCGGCAACCTGGGACACCTAGACATCGCATTCAACGTACGATTACACCTGGACACCGAAAACTATGAAGCGCACTATCTGAATCCCGTCATCGGCAACCTGGGACTTGTGGACATCGAATTTAAGGTATTAATACACGTAGACACCGAAAACTACGGAGCGCACTATGTGGACCTCGACATCGGCAACCTGGGACACCTAGACATCGCATTCAACGTATTATTACACCTGGACACCGAAAACTACGAAGCGCACTATGTGGACCTCGTCATCGGCAACCTGGGACACGTGGACATCGAATTTAAGGTATTAGTACACGTAGACACCGAAAACTACGGAGCGCACTATGTGGACCTCGACATCGGCAACCTGGGACACCTAGACATCACATTCAACGTACGATCACACCTGGACACCGAAAACTACGAAGCGCATTATGTGGACCTCGTCATCGGCAACCTGGGACACGTGGACATCGAATTTAAGGTATTAGTACACGTAGACACCGAAAACTACGGAGCGCACTATATGGACCTCGACATCGGCAACCTGGGACACCTAGACATCGCATTCAACGTACGATTACACCTGGACACCGAAAACTATGAAGCGCACTATCTGAATCCCGTCATCGGCAACCTGGGACACGTGGACATCGAATTCAAGGTATTAATACACGTAGACACCGAAAACTACGGAGCGCACTATGTGGACCTCGTCATCGGCAACCTGGAATACGTAGACATCGAATTCAACGTATTATTACACCTGGACACCGAAAACTATGAAGCGCACTATCTGTACTTCGTCATCGGCAACCTGGGATACCTAAACATCGAATTCAAGCTTGATTCATAAGAATCAATATATATTATATAAATACTTAATTTAGCTAAATAGAAATCTTCCTTCTGACCGATAAGTCTATCGACCTTTTAATAATTTACCTACTAGATCGTTCGAAATACGCGCGCGATATCGAAACTGGCGATACCTGCGCCGCCAGTGTCGAAAAAGTGAAAGGGACATTTTCTCTGATCACGTGATCACACAGATCGGCGTTAGGAGGAGGAGGAGGAGTATCTTAATAAAAAATTTTCACATTTGGACTTTGCGTCGCAATATCTCCGCTCGTAGGGCACGTAGCGGAAAATTATACAGGAGATACCCCCCTTATTTTGACCCCAACTATCGATTAAGCCTACTTAGAACTTGATCCGTTCACTCGTTATCGAGATCTCAACATCTCGGGTACTCGCAACCCGTCGCGTCGCGTAAAAGAGTCACGGTGCGGTCTCGCTCCGCGTGTACTTGGCGCGAGACACTACCGTGTCTCTTGATTATATTGAATGTGAACGTGGCAATAAAACTGTACATGCGTCCATAGTAAAATTGCTGATTGATTTCTCCTTGACGATGTGCATCGCAAAAAGCTCTCTAGTCCTCCATATTATAATATAATCTAAATATTTTATAGTGAGATATCCCTTACTTGTCACACTGGGGTATAAATCAACCCCACGACCATTCCCTTAATTTTAAGTACCTAAACCTACCGGGAGCTAGAGTTCCTATAATAAGAGTTAGGACAAACCATGTACAGCCAAATTTACGTTGATCACACTGCAGATTTGTCACTTTTAGGTTGGCTATTATATTGTACATACATACATGATGTAAAATAAAATATGTGCATCGAAATCGAAATACGAATTTCAGAAGTCTAGTTTAAAAAGAAGATACAGCAAACACATGCATAACACAAAATTTATTGCACTTTAGTATGCATATAAACACTTTTACTAGCATATACATTTTTTTGATTATTTTTAAGATCACAAACTACTAACATTTTTTTCAATCTAAAACTAATAAACTTTTTTATAATTTTTTTTTAAACTGTGACACAACGGAAAGTTAGATGATATATTAATACATTTTTCAATAAAGCATTCTTTAAGATTTAAAGATAACATGTGAATTTGTTTAAAATATAATCTAAAAACTTTTTCCATCTCAATAAAAAATTCGAAAGTAGTCATTAACAAAAAATAAAGATTCGTCATTAAAACATCGTATTTGTGTTAAGTGTGCATAAGGAGACATTGTAGGTGTCTTTGATCCTACAGAACCAATACATGCAGAACATGATATATTATTTTTACCAATTATTTTATATATTACATACCCTGCAACATAATATAAATAATTTAGTGTCGTGTTATTAAAATGTAAGTCATCATTTTTGTCATTATTTTCAAGAGATATATCATAGTTTTTAGCACTTTGAATAGATTGCATTGTTTCACTCTGTTTAAACTCAGTTTTCTTTTTTTTCATTAAAATACTCAAAAATTCGGAAAAAAATTCCCTGTCATCTTCTTGATATGAGCTATGTGAAACATTCTTCATATATTGCGATACAGTCATCAATTTCAGATTATTTTTAAACTGAAGAGCATTTGGTATAACATTCTTAGAACGTATAACAGAAAACAAATTCTCTACGCAATCCTGCATAAAGTGCGATGTAAAAACGAATTCAAAATTTTTATAGTCCAGTAAATGTTTTGATAAATTAATAATTGAATGTGTTGTTATTATTATCCCTGTTTGAAATGGTTTCCATGCTCCAGATTTACCAACTTTTAAAGAAGCCATTAATTCATTAATTTCTTCCAAAAACGCTATAGTTTCAGAGAATTTGTTTTCAGATAATTTGCTTAAAGCTAATCTTATATTTCTCGAACTTATAATTTTGAACCATTTCGACATCATATTAATAAACCAAGCAGTTGTAATCAAGTTTGAGTTACCGATCTCATTATGTGAAATAAATTCCAATCCTGTGTGTGTGTGTGTGTGTGTGTGTGTGTGTGTGTGTGTGTGTGAACTCACTGTATTATTTATAACGCTTGTAGCGCTGCTTACTTTCATCTTCAGGAAATGATTTTTTGAATCCAATAATTTTTTTTTTAATTTTGGAGCTAATGCTAAACCAAAATCTAAAGCATTCTCTTGTACTGAACATAATTTTCTTATATGACATGCTTCTACTTTATTTGTTGGTAGAGAATACTTATTAACAAAGTTATCCGGAAGAATAATATATTCATTTTGTAATAATTCTTGATTTAAGTTCTTAAATGCATGTGCTGCATCGTGAAAGATAAAATATGGTAAAGCCATAATTCCAAATGCTTTCCACATACTCATATTTGAGGAACCCATATCAGACGTAATACTATGTACGCGAAGGCCAATCTCTTCAGTCTTATTGATTATATTACAAAGAATTATTTTTAATTTAGAACCATCAAAAGAATGTTCTGTAAAATAATATGCAATTATCTGTTTCCATCTACTGCCGATACCTGCGAGCATAATAACCAAAGCCAATTCTTTTGAATTAGAATCATTTGCATTTGTAAGATTTATATATCCTAAATAAGTATTATTATCTAATGTTCTGCTACGCGTTATCGCCATTTCATCTAAGATTATAACACAATGTTTATCAAGTTTATTTGTAAATTGAGATATTTTAATTTGCAAAAACTTGAATACTTCATGTAATATTCCGCTATCAAATTTCAAATTTTCAAGTCGTCTACATAGAGTCCTCAAACTTGGTAATGGCAAATCTGTTCGTAATCTTTCATATCTTGTACTTCCACAAATAAATTTGTATTTATAAGCTTTTTGTAAAGTTTCTTCTGACCAACTAGGCAATTTCTTATAAGAACCACATACGAGTGACATTTGATCCTGATTTAAAAGCTTTTTAACAGCCTGCGGCAGTTTATTATGTAATGTTTGAGCTTTTTGTTCCAATCTTTTAATTTTATGTTTTGCTTGTAATAATTTTTCTTTAGTTTTCAGTCTTGGTTTTTCTGATTTTTTATAACATTTTAACAACTCTGTAACTTGTACCTTATTTACATTACTATTTTGTTTCAAAAGAGAAGTTAAATTTTCTTGATCTGCGAGAAAGTCTTTTTCTTTTGAAATTATCATTTCATCACTAACATCTAGATCTATGTTTTCATCTATGTGTTATTCTATGTTTTCTTGGTCTAAATCCATAATTTTTATTAGCTCATTTTCTTGATATGTAATATTCTTTTCTTCATATGTAATATTCTTTTCTTTATCAACAACAGATTTATCTCTTTGTAATAAACCTCTTTGTACAGTCTAAAATTAATTTTTAATACGAATAAGTAATTAATGACTGCAGATACTAATAATTATTACTTGTTCGAATCAATTTGCAATTTAAGTAAATTTGCAATTTAAATTATCAACACTACGTGTATACGTAATATAAGTTGTTTCTGTGTTTGTTGGGAATATTTATTAATCTACAAAGATTCATTTTTTACTTCACATAGCGTTGAAAATTTATTTGGTGTCCAATTGTCTCGTTTCATATGAAGTACCCAAAGAGCACATCTTTCTACATCTTTTAAAGGGAAATGACACATTTTAAATTGTTGTGACGATGAGTTGAAACCACGTTGAAACACCCTAGAGCTGCACACCCTGGCATTATAATTTTTATTATATGCCTATTATGTAACCTAATTTTGGTTAGATTGTTTATAATTCAGTTAAGATCGTAGGTTAGATGTCATATTTAAAATTCGCGGTTGTTTGGTTGTTACATATGGCGGACCAATAAAAAATCGTTACCACATTGGCTTAACTCTTAAGACTGATTTATAGAGGCCGTAACCGTTGATTTAAGCTGTAATCTTTAAGAAATTGACCAATCACAGTCGAATGTGAGAAGAACAATCGATTGTGATTGGTCAATTTCTTAAAGATTACGGCTTAAATCAATGGTTACGGCCTCTATAAATCAGCCTTTAGGCTGATATTACATGGAGCGCGGAAACGCGGAAACGCAGAAGCGCGGAACAGAATAGTAACTTAGATTCCGCGTTTCCGCGAGTTGAGTCCCGCACGTTTGAACGGAAAAGCGGAATCCGCTATTATCGTGTATGTACGTATGTACCCTGGCTTGCATAAGATACTTCATAATAACCATCAACATGATGTTTGGATCTATAATATTATACTGCCATTTTTATAAAATAATAAAGTAATCGAAGTATGTAAAAGCTTTCCGGCTTTTTCAATGTGATTAGACAGCTCCGAAATTTGATAAAGTATACTGTATCCGCGTTGACAACGGATTTTGACGCGTTCGTTCCGCGAGTTTGTTTCTACTTATATTACATGGAGCACAATTTGCGCGGAAAAGCGGAACAGTATAGTGACAAATAGACATTTGTATTCATTTCTTAAAATTGTGTTCACTTAATTCATTGCAATTTTTATTAATATGCTTATTTTTTCAGCTTATCTATTGAATACAAGCATTTTAATCGATAAATACTGTTAAAAATTAATATTTTATAATTCTCCGTCCCGCTTTTCCGCTCAAAATGTGCTCTATGTAATATAAGGCATTCAAAACAGACGGAACGGATCGACGGAAATCTAGTAAATTTTGTCTTCCACGTTTCCGCGTTTCCGCGTTTCCGCGCTCCATGTAATGGCACCCTTTAGAGACTCGGGAGCGGGTCTATAGCGACATCTGTCAATAGTTCGAGCATGCCACTATCCCCTCAAGCCATTCATTTTTTTTGCTATTTTAATTTTTTTATTATACATAACTTTAATTTTTGGTTATATAACCTACATAACTGTTAAAAGTAAGCTCTTAAGAAGTTCTAAAAAATTTGGCAAGTTAAAATATTGAATAGCTTATTTGTTATAACAATTTTTGTCGCTGGGGTAGATTCCATCCCAATGTGGCAAGTACATACATACGTGATTCTACAGAAGTGTGGCAAGTAAGGGATATTTGTCATAAACCTGTTGTTTCAGTTATAAAAGAAAAAGAAGTTTATAATATTTGAAATAATCTCTTACTGTCCATTACTGAGTGCTACAGTATTCCAATCAGCAGACAATGTTTTTAAAATGTGTTTTTAATATTTATTTTTTATTAATTATACATTTATACAATTCATTGTAAAAATAATATTTATTTAATGTTTATTAAATATTTTACATTAATTATTTATTTGAAGTAATGAAAAAATATTTATTAAACGTTTATTTAACGTTTATTTAATATTTCTTTTACATTAATAATTTATTTGCAATAATGATTTTAAAAAACATTTATTTAACATTTATTTGATATTAATTTAATATATTTATTTTACATTACTTATTCACTTGCAATAATAATTTCAAAAAACATTTATTTAATATTTATTCGACATTAATTTAATAATTATTTTACATTACTCATTTATTTGCAATAATGATTTGAAAAAACATTAATTTAATATTTATTCGACATTAATTTAATATTTATTTTACATTACTTATTCACTTGCAATAATAATTTCAAAAAACATTTACTTAATATTTATTTGACATTAATTTAATATTTATTTTACATTACTTATTCATTTGCAATAATAATTTTAAAAAACATTTACTTAATATTTATTCGACATTAATTTAATATTTATTTTACATTACTTATTCACTTGCAATAATAATTTCAAAAAACATTTACTTAATATTTATTTGGCATTAATTTAATATTTATTTTACATTACTTATTCATTTGTAATAATAATAATAAAAAACATTTACTTAATATTTATTCGAAATTAATTTAATATTTATTTTACATTACTTATTCACTTGCAATAATAATTTCAAAAAACATTTATTTAATATTTATTCGACATTAATTTAATAATTATTTTACATTACTCATTTATTTGCAATAATGATTTGAAAAAACATTTATTTAATATTTATTCGACATTAATTTAATATTTATTTTACGTTACTTATTCACTTGCAATAATAATAATTTGAAAAAATATTTACTTAATATTTATTCGACATCCCGGGTGAATTTCGTAATAAGCCGGCACTGGTTTCTGACATTCACCGGACATTAAGAAATATTATATCACATATCCAATTCAAAATTTTATCTCTCTTTAAACTCTTTTTAAACTGAATTTGTTTCTTAAGATGATTTTTGAAAAATTATATATTCGCGCTGGTTATAACATATGTAGACTATATTAATATGTATAACACTTCATTAAATTAAGAAGTAGTCTACCACGTAAGGCAGTTGGCTCACGATCCAGAGGTTCCGAGTTTGAATCCCACCAAGGTAAAGTGTTTTTTTCAGATTTTTCAGATACGAGAAAATATTTATAATTAGTAGACTGCATCTTTTATTAAGAAACAAAGTTAAAAAATAATAATAAAATTTCGAAATAAATGATTTTTTTGTTGTTAAAATAAACGTTTTTAAACACTAAAAAAATGTCTTTTTAAACGTTAAAATAAACAGTTTTTAAACATTAAAGAATGTTATTTTTTAATGTTAAAATAAATATTTTTTTAATGAAAAAAAGTTGTGTTAACCCATGATTTTTAACATTTTTAAACATGTTTTTAAAAATGTTTTAAAAAATATTTTTAAAAACATTTCTTTGCTGATTGTGTATATATTGCAATTAAAATGGATAACAAATTTTTAAACGATTCAAATTCAGATGATGGATTTGAAGATGAAAATGTGGAAAATGATATTCGGTGGCGTTTGCCAAAAAGATATATTTGTGACTGGGTAAATTCTATTGAGTTTTACGAAGATGAGCTTATTTATTTCGAAAACGCTATAGCCCAATCAGCAAAGAAATGTTTTTAAAAATATTTTTTAAAACATTTGGAAAACATTTTTGAAAACATTTTTAAAAATGTTAAAAATTATGGGTTAACACACCTTTTTTTCATTAAAAAAATATTTATTTTAACATTTAAAAAAACATTTTTTTAATGTTTAAAAAATGTTTATTTTAACGTTTAAAAAGACATTTTTTTAGTGTTTAAAAACGTTTATTTTAACGACAAAAAAATCATTTATTTCGAAATTTTATTATTATTTTTTAACTTTGTTTCTTAATAAAAGATGCAGTCTACTTACTATGATTATAAATATTTTCTCGTATCTGAAAAATCTGAAATAAAGCAACAAGCACAGTAACAACTGTGCCGCAATCAACACGTAGAACTACGTCTATTAGAATAGAACATATATGGAAGAGGCATTCAACATCGAGTCTGTGTCCGACATCGTGCGAGAGAGAAACGTTAATTGTGCGAGAGAGAAAGGTAGTGAAGCCTAATCGTCCGCAATGCGCATACGCAGATATCGTGCGAGGATGTCCCTTAATTAAATTATAATTCTTTAAAATACTCCTGTTTTTATGTTTTTAAATAATATTTAAACAATATTTAAACAATATTTAAACAATATTTAAACTATTAAATTTAAAGTATTTATTGATATATTTATTTTTTTATTTTTTAATTTAATAGATTTATTGAATTATTAAATTATTGATTGATTGATTGATTGATTGACTGATTGATTTATTAAATTATTGATTGATTGATTGATTAATTGGTTGATTGGTTTTCATCCATTCACCCATTTATCCATTCATCCATTCATCCATTCATCCATCCATTCATTCATTAATTTATTTATTAAATCCATTCAACAATTCATCCATTCATCCATCCATTCATTCATTCATTCATTCATTTATTTATTTATTTATTAAATCCATTCACCCATTTATCCATTCATCCATTTATTTATTCATCCATTCATCCATTCATTCATTTATTTATTAAATCCATTCATCCATTCACCCATTTATCCATTTACCATTCATTCATTCATCCATTCATCCATTCATTCATTTATTTATTAAATCCATTCACCCATTCATTTATTCATTTATTTATTTATTAAATTGCAAAAACATTTAACTTACATTGAGAGCTTTAAAAAACTATATAATAAAGTATATTTTTTTCTTTAATACTTTTCAAGAAGGTTTAAAAAATCGGTATCGAAAAATTAACCCCGAAAACAATTAGCTCACATCAAAAGCTTTTCAAAACTATATAATAAAGTATATATTTTTTAAATACTTTTCGAGAAAAAAACCGGTTTTCAAAAAGACCGGTAAAGAAAAAGATTGGTAAAGAAAAAGATCGGTAACAAAAAATAGTGCACTTTATAGCACTCCCCGGGAAATTCTACCTCTACTTCATGTATAATTTTTTTAGATTCAATCATTTATTTCCCAAAAATTGAAAAAATTAAAAAAACCAGTTTCCAAAAAAATCGGTAACAAAAACTGAACACATCATGACGCTCCCCGTAAAATTCTACCCCTACTTCATATACAATTCTTTAAGATTCGATCAATTAAATCCCGAAAAATTGAAAAAATTTCGGTACCGGCTTCCAAAAAGATCGGTAATGAAAAATTATACACTTTATAGCACTCCTCGGAAAATTCTACCCTTGTTTGATCTATAATTCTTTAAGATTCGATCAATTATTTTCCGAAAAATTAAAAAAATTATAAAAACCGGTTTCCAGAAAATCGATAACAAAAAATTAACCCCGAAAACATTTAGCTTACATCGAAAGCTTTCCAAAACTATATTTATTACTCTACGATTATTATTTTCGAAAATATAACAAAAAACTGCACAACCGGTTTAAAAAAAATCGGTATCGAAAAAGTAACCCCACCACCGTCATTTCCGGAAAATTCTACACCTATTTCATACATAATTCTTTAAAATTCGATCTATTAACAAATGAATAGTTCACGGTCAGACAGACAGACAGACATACAGACAGACAGACGTCAGGTTCTTATAATAATTTCATTTCAAGAAAATCGGTTATAAATAGAGAGTTCGGTCTTGTTTTATCATAAATGGGACTTCAAGCTTTAAAATGAGATGTCATTTATTAGTCTACGATTATTAGTTTCGAAGATATAAACGTTCAAAGTGTGACATGTTTTCGTTGCATCTACGAGAAATTTAGCTAAACTTTCTAACGCTACTATATCTAAACGGAAAGAAATAAAGAGTTCGGGCTGGATTTATCATAAATGGGACTTCTTAAGCTTTAAAATGAGATGTCACGGATTACTCTACGATTATTAGTTTCGAAGATACAAACGTTCAAAGTGTGACATATTTTCGTTGCATTCGAAAATAGCACAAGAAATTTAGCTAAACTTTCTAACGCTACTGCATCGAAGAGGTAAGAAGTGGAAGGTTCCGACTTGTCTTATCATAAATGGGACTTCTTAAGCTTTAAAATGAGATGTCACGGATTACTCTACGCGTATTAGTTTCGAAGATACAAACGTTCAAAGTGTGACATATTTTCGTTGCATTCGTTGCAGGCTGTGCCTGGATTTACCCCCCCTTACTGTCGACAAAGACGTAGTTCTACGTCAAAAACACTATCTTGGTGGGATTCGAACTCGGAACCTCTGGATCGTGAGCCAACTGCATGTCTTACGTGGTAGACTACTTCCTACTTTAATGAAGTGTATACGCTAGCTGCGTACCGCCGAAAGCGCTATCTGGGCGGCACAATTCTACAATTTTTGGGTCTTTTCGCCCTAGATCCGTACCGCAGCGGGGGTAGAGGGGGCGACGAAAGCGCTATCTGAGCGGCACAATTCTACACTTTTTGGGTCTTTTCGTCGTTCCCCTGAGGTACGCATCTAGCGTATACATATATAGTCTACATACGTTATAACCAGCGCAAATATATAATTTTTCAAATAAAAAATCATCTTAAAAAACAAATTCAGTTTAAAAAAAGTTTAGAGAGATAAAATTTTGAATTGGATATGTGATATAATATTTCTTAATGTCCGGTGAATGTCAGAAACCAGTGCCGGCTTATTACGCAATTCACCCGGGATATGTCGAATAAATATTAAGTAAATATTTTTTCAAATTATTATTGCAAGTGAATAAGTAACGTAAAATAAATATTAAATTAATGTCAAATAAATATTAAATAAATGTTTCTTCAAATCATTATTGCAAATAAATGAGTAATGTAAAATAATTATTAAATTAATGTCGAATAAATATTAAATAAATGTTTTTTGAAATTATTATTGCAAGTGAATAAGTAATGTAAAATAAATATTAAATTAATGTCGAATAAATATTAAGTAAATGTTATTTTAAATTATTATTGCAAATGAACAAGTAATGTAAAATAAATATTAAATTTATGTCAAATAAATATTAAGTAAATGTTTTTTAAATTATTATTGCAAGTAAATAAGTAATGTAAAATAAATATTAAATTAATGTCGAATAAATATTAATATTTTTTAAAATTATTAATGCAAATGAATAAGTAATGTAAAATAAATATTAAATTAATGTCAAATAAATATTAAATTAATATCAAATAAATGTTAAATAAATGTTTTTTAAAATCATTATTGCAAATAAATTATTAATGTAAAAGAAATATTAAATAAACGTTAAATAAACGTTTAATAAATATTTTTTCTAAATCATTATACTTCAAATAAATAATTAATGTGAAATAAATATTTAATAAATATTAAATAAATATTATTTTTTCAATGAATTGTATAAATGTATATAATTAATAAAAAATAAATATTAAAAACACATTTTAAAAACATTGTCTGCTGATTGGGAGATTCAATAAAAAACCTGTAATTGATATATATATATATATATATATATATATATATATATATATATTCTGTTACCACTAGTAAACGAACAGCTACAGCGAAACGATAACCGCGAACTGCCGATTTCTCCAATAATCCTTTTAATAACTTTGCGATTTTATGCAACAATAAGTAGCTTTCAAGTATGTTTATAAATTTTGCCTTATACTTGTGAAATCTTTCTTGATGTACTTTTTATTCAGCTTGTTAACGGAAATATTAGAGGAGTCAGTCAAGCATCGGTATCACACGTATTGTTGCACGAGTATCAACAACTTTAGCATCTTATTTAAAACGGTACATAATGAACGTTTTTGGATTCGCAGTCCATAATTATACTAGCTAATATATTGTATTTATAACCTTGTACAAAAAAATGTTTTAAGGCAATGACAGTCAAAGTCAGTTCAAATAGGTTATTTATTCGCGCTCTTGGTTTAAATTGTACTCTGAACAGTGGCATAAATCATAAAATACATGAAGTTCCTAGAGAACAAGCTCCTTCTGGAAGGAGACATGAAGGCTTTATTATGAAACAAGGAGGTCTTGATAAAATAAGGAATCCTCCAATAAGGCTTCCTCAGTCTTTAAGATAAGAACCATCTATGAATACGGACATAAAAGATCTAGATCTTCCTGAATGCATGTAAAACAAAAGCGAGAGAAATATATTATATAATCTTACTATACTTTTCAATTTTCCACTTTTAAAAAAGGCGTGTTAACTGAGTGAATTGCGTTTGTATCGAAATTATTGTTGCCTCTTTTCCGCGATGCCGATTGGTTCTCTCGCTGCGCTTACTTCATTTGCAGCTGTCATCGTATATTTTGACAGTTGTGTGTATCAAGAAGTTAATAGTGTAATAGTAATAGCATAATGTTAAAGCTAAATGGCGCGCGCGAAGCGCGCGCGTCTGTAATGTCTAGTCCTTTCTAAAAAAAGACATGTTAAGTCGATACTCGCATATCTCGAAGTTTTTTGTTGCCGCTTTTCCGCGATGCCAATTGGTTCTCTCGCTGCGCTTACTTCATTTGCAGCTGTCATCGTATATTTTGACAGTTGTGTGTATTGTGTGTATCAAGAAGTTAATAGTGTAATAGTAATAGCATAATGTTAAAGCTAAATAGCGCGCGCGAAGCGCGCGTCTGTAGTGTCTAGTATTTAAAATAATAATACTTAACTAATATCTATTAAATACTACAAAAAAATTTTATCTTTTTTTGTATTTATAAGAATTATACAATTTTATTTCATTAATATTTAAATAATAATTGTATAGCGCTAACATTATAGGTACAATTTTAAAGTAATTTCAGATTTTGAAAATTCAGCAATTTACACACACACAATGGCACAAGTCGCAGATATTGACAAGTATCTAGTTAGCGATACGATATTTGAGAAAATAAACAGCAAATTTATAAAAATGGATTCCAATGACATAAAAGATCAAAATCAGTTCTTGAAAATGGTAAAAATCTTTATATTATAATAAAACTATATTCTATTAATTTATATGCTCGTATGTATTGTACCTTGTAATGTATGCTGCAGTTTTTTGAAAAGCTCATAGACGCTATGCGAAAGCAGAGTCCGTTATTTGCTAAAACATTTCAAAGAATTATTTGGGTTGGAAGCTATTATAAAGGAACTCGATTTGGAGAACCAAAAGAATACGATTTAAATTTTGTGATCAATCTACCCTTCAACGAAAAAGATATACAGGTAGATATTATTTTTAAAATCAGCAACATATATCTCTGAAGATTATTAAAGTTTGAAAATCCAAAGTTATTAATTTCCATTTATATGAAAACATTTCTATTCTTTATTTGAATTATTTTTTTCATGTAAAATTAATATTTTCTTTTTGTAATACATATACAATATATCAATAAAATAATACGAATATTTTCTTATTAATCCATATGCAATTTTCTACTATAAGATCGACGCGAAATTAATACTAATATTATAATTAATATATATATTAATTATATTAATAAGTATTATATATTAATATTATATTAATAAATAATACTTATTGATTATATTTTAGTTTAGGGCAGATCGACCAGGTTTTATTAAGATACGCGTACCGGTTTGGAAAGCCATAAGCTCGCAGAATACTTTAAATTTAGTTCCGGAAGCATATAAGTAAGTATTATGTTATAGAAATCGATTTATAATTTACAAAATGAAAGGAAAAAAGTATCTATTTTCTGTTTAGGGAATTGAATTCTTTCATTGATGAAGAATCATATCTGAATCAAGAAAAATTTCGCACATGGATAGAAAGAATTTTGAGTAAAGTGGCTCACGCTACTGGTGACAAAAATGACAGAATTATATTTCATGATTATACACCAGTAAGTGAAATATTAACATTTATAGTCATTGATAGTCTGGCAACAGAATTGCATCAATTACGAGGGTGAGTCAGTATATGTTCGAGCTATGCAGGGATAGGTAACGACCGAGAAAACGAGACGGATGTAAAGCCGAATGTATCTCTTGTGTTTATTGGAAGAATACGTTTAACATAAAATGAATGAACGAAACGATTCGATACAAAGTAATTTGCCTCCGCGTTCGCGATGATCGAGAGTAGAGAGATAACCAAACAGAACGGACAGACTATTGAGAAGAACATGGATCACAATAAATGGTAGATAGTAAACCCGACGACGCAGTCGGTAACGCTTGATGGCGCCCCGATATATCGATAGGGAGATCGACTTTGAGTACGAGAATTTGCGATATCCCTAACACCCTCTCTCAAATTTGAGTGCGTGAGGCTGCGATGTCTTTCATCCCAAGTCCATTGGTACAGAACGAATGTTTGCTGCTCGGTAGTGCCTTGGTAAGAACGTCGGCGATCATGTCCTCCGTGGGTGTATAGACGAGGTTGATCCGGTGATCCGTCAGGGCCTGTCTAATAAAATGACATCTAATGTCAATGTGTTTTGACCTGGAATGGAAGACCGGGTTGACAGCCATCTTCGCAGCGCCTTGGTTGTCGTTATGAAGTGTTACCTTCCCGAGTGATGGTAACCCAATCTCTGAAAGAAGTTTAGATAAATAAATGGCTTCCCTTGCAGCATCGCTAAGGGCGGTATACTCCGCTTCAGTGGATGAGAGAGCCACGGTTCTTTGCTTTCGCGACTCCCACGATATAGCAGCGTTGGCTAGTAGGAACACAGATCCAGTGTACGACCTGCGATCCAGGCCGCAGTTGCCCCAATCAGCATCCGTATATCCGATAAGGGCCTTTCCACATTTCGTGTAGTACAATCCGTGGTTGATGGTGCCTTTGAGGTATCTGAGTACCCTCTTGGCAGATGTCCAGTGGACTCGTTTAAAAGAGGTGCACCATTGGCTTAGTGCGCTTACTGCGTGAGCAATATCAGGGCGAGTTCCCTGTGCCAGGTACATCAGCGAACCTAGGAGTTCGCGATAGGGTAGTTTTGATTCGTCTACGTCCGTGTCTTCGACAGCACCATGCAGCTTGACACTAGCATCCAGAGGTGTCTTCACTGGCTTACAATCGGTCATGCCAAATTTGTCTAGAACGTCACGGATGTATCCAGCTTGAGATAGATGTATCCCGTCCTTGATCCGAGATATTTCAATCCCGAGACAATATTTTGGGTATCCAAGATCCTTGATTACGAAGACCTTGGCCAGTTCTTCTTTCAAGTGAATGATGCGGGTTTCATCGCGAGAAGCTATGATAATATCGTCTACGTAGACCAATACCAGCGTTCGTTTCTCCTTGTCGTAGTACACGCACGGGTCGGCATGGGTTGGAGTCAGTCCAAGTTTCTTGAGAGCTTCGTCCAGTCGTTCGTACCATCGACGGCCTGCCTGACGAAGGCCGTATATTGCCTTCTCGAGCTTGCATACCTTGTTACCCTTCTTGAGCGCATACAACATCTTTTTAGCCTTCTCGATCAGAACAGCGTTAGATTCGGTCGCAATGATCCTCTCAAGCATCTCCTGTAGCATCTCCGGCATCTCCATGTATACTAACATGTCCATTATGCCATTTAGATAGGCAGTAGTGATGTCAATTTGTGAGATCCGCATGCCTTGCTCTACGGACGCAGCCATGAGCGCCCTCAACGAACTGAGTCTTGCAACCGGGGCGAATGTATCGTGGAAATCTACGCCAGGACGTTGTGAGAATCCCCTTGCAACTACGCGGGCCTTCCTTCGTTCCAGCTCTCCGTTCGCCTTGTACTTGTTCCTCAGCACGGTTCGGCAGCCTATCACCTTTTCGCCATTGGGTCTGTCAACGAGTGTCCAGGTGTCGTTGCTTACGAGAGACTTAATCTCGGCATACACAGCGTCTCGCCATTCATTACCGTCTGGACCTGAAACAGCCTGAGAAAGAGATATTTCAGAAGCGGCCATGGCAAACTGCGCGTCGAACCACTCCAGATCTTCGGCCATATTCTCTTCTTCGGGATTTTCCTCAACGGTCGCGGGCCGACTCTGTTGCAAAACCGGTCCTTTCATGTGGTACTGCTTAGCTGGTCGACCAGGTTTCCCGGTACGAATCTTCCGTGGACGTCCAGGACCTCGTACAAGCGGTTGATCTTCGTTGAAGTGGTCATCTTCATTTGCAGATGGTAGCGGATCGTCATCCTCGTCTTCATCTTCAGCCGTGATATCAGCATCTGCTGGATCTTCGGGTGCTCGACGATGGATCATTTCATCATTGTTTGCGATATCTATCCCTAGGTTTTGAAGTGAGTCATCATCTTCATTGAGAAGCTTCGTCCGACCATTTGTCGTTTCATTACTTATGAAGTCTTCGTAAGTGTTATTCGTGTCGAATCCATCCAGGAATTTCACATCCCTTGCGACAATGACTTTTCGGTCCTTCGGGATCCAGATGCGGTAACCCTTGGAAGTGTCAGCATAACCGACGAAAATGCCTTCGACGGTTCTGGGCTCGAATTTTCCCTTATTCGGATTCTTATTTAGAACGTGTACCTTACATCCGAATGATCTAAGATGACTTATGTCGGGCTTCTCGCCTTTCCATTGTTCGTAAGGAGTACATCCATCCAAACTCTTAGTGATGCAACGATTCCGTATGTAATTCGCAGTGTTGATAGCTTCTGCCCAAAATTGTGTCGGGAGTCCGGATTGTGCCAGCAGGCAACGAGCGGTTTCAATCAGCGTTCTGTTTTTCCGCTCGGCTACCCCGTTTTGCTCAGGAGTATGCGGAATGGTTAGGCGTCGTTGAATTCCGGAATCCTTCAATATACGATCCATGGCGGAGTTGCAAAACTCCTTTCCGTTGTCCGAATGAAAAGCCTTCACCTTGAGACCTGTCTGATTTTCGACGAAGTTCTTGAATTCGATGAATTTGCTTGTTGCTTCATCCTTACTCTTCAGAAAGTAGACTTGACACCATCTTGTATGATCGTCGATGAGCGTCATGAAGTAGCGCGCGCCTCCCGTTGAATTTACTCGCATTGGTCCGCAGAGATCAGAATAAATGATGTCGAGGCGGTGCTGTGATCTGTTAGCTCGAGATGAGAATGGAAAACTTGTTAGTTTCTGTGTGATGCATATTTCGCAGTTCGAAACTTTGGAGTTATCCTTCAGCTTGAATCCGGATGCTGCTTGAGTTTTCGACATTAGTAGTAAGTCTCTTAAGTTAAGATGGCCGAGGCGTTGATGCCAGATTTCGGTATCAGAGTATTTCTTCTGCGAGACTGTATTAGCTTGTTCGCCGGATCCTTTCAGAATATATAAGTCACCTTGACGTTCAGCGGTGAGCTTAATATTTCCTTTGATGTCCTTTACGGATGCTTGGTTTGAGCCGAATACGACTTGATAGCCTTTGTCCACAATCTTGGCTACAGATAATAGGTTGGTTCTCAGATCTGGAACATGCAGGGTATTTTCCAGTCGAATCCTTTTAGTTTTATTATTAACTCTCGTGAGAAGTTCTACGTTCCCTTTTGCATCCACCGTACTTGTTGCGTTGTTGGCTAACCTGATGTCGCTTTGTGTGGACATCGAGTTTGTCAGCATTCGAGCGTCTTTGCATAGATGAGACGTGCACCCGCTGTCGAGACACCATTGACTTGCGCCTACGCCCTTGGCGGGCTCGGATGACGAATACTGAGCGACTTCCGCGAAGAAACTTTCCGCTTCCGTATTGTTTGCTTTTTCGGCTTCTTGCGTCTTCCTTTTACGGCAGTCAGCATATTTGTGGCCGGTAATCTTACAGAAAGAGCATTTGTATTTAGGACGAAAAGGTGCTTTCGCGTTCTTATCGTTATGTGACGTCGATGCGTTATTCTTGCCGGATTTCGAATTCGGGTTGCGCCTGCCGTGAGCGAGCATCGCGCCTGATTCGTTGACGGTGACTTGATTTCGCGCTTCGTATTCCTCTACGATTTTTATTTTTAATTGCTCAGCGTTTGGCAGCGCGTCGCGAGATTCTATCGCGCATCTAAAGTTCTCGAAACTGCTAGGTAGGCTATAGAGAAGCATGATCGAGAGAAGATCTCCGTTGATCTGAACATCCATGGATTCTAGCTTATCGACGGCATCGAAAAATTGAGCGATGTGTGTCTTAACGTCCCCGCCTTCCGACATTTTTGTTTGAATAAGGCGTTTGAGTAACGTTGCTTTGCGCGCGGGACCTTTCGAGTCGTATATGGATTTTAATTTATCCCACACATCTTTGGACGTTTTACAACCACGTACCTGCTTCAACTCAGAGGGATTTATAGCTAGGATTAAGTCAGATTTTGCCTTGCGATCCTCGTTCTCCCACGCTGCGATGGCTGCTCGAGTTGCTGCGTCGTCGGCATCGCCACGAGATTTCGGGCATGGCCTCTCGCCACTCACGTAGCCCCAGTTATCGTTCTTAACGAGTAATGCTTCCACTTGTATCACCCAAGTATCATAATTGTCCTTGGTTAGCGTTTCTAATCGCGTAGAGTTAATTGTATTTGTCTGTGCCATCGTCGATTTATTCGCGGAACGCACTTTAACGACGATGATTTACTTATGACGCGTCACGGTCGATATATCGCGTTCACGACGTATCACGCCCGGAAAGAACAAAGAAACTCTCGCGTGGATTCAGCGAATTTAGATATGAAAAAGTATTTCTTCACTTTGTCGTTGCGGCTCTGGGCCCATAACCTGTTCGAGCTATGCAGGGATAGGTAACGACCGAGAAAACGAGACGGATGTAAAGCCGAATGTATCTCTTGTGTTTATTGGAAGAATACGTTTAACATAAAATGAATGAACGAAACGATTCGATACAAAGTAATTTGCCTCCGCGTTCGCGATGATCGAGAGTAGAGAGATAACCAAACAGAACGGACAGACTATTGAGAAGAACATGGATCACAATAAATGGTAGATAGTAAACCCGACGACGCAGTCGGTAACGCTTGATGGCGCCCCGATATATCGATAGGGAGATCGACTTTGAGTACGAGAATTTGCGATATCCCTAACAGTATATATAATTATCCGCGCTCTATTTTTATAATTAATTTATTAGAACAATAGTGGACAACGTACAATTACATCATTTTTTAACACAATTCCCTTGCTTTTCAATGCACTTGTCCCAGCGTGCCACAAACTTGTATATATCCTCGCAAAAAAATATTTTTGGTTTGTCCCTCAGCCATTACTTCTTGCACATGTTGATCTGATGACAAATCGATCTCTTATATTGTCTTATAAGTATATATCTTTAAAAGGATCAAACAGATGGCAATCTAAGGGAGTGAGATCTGAAATGCTCCAATACCTTAAGACCCAATTTCTGAAGCGTTTGAACAGCGTGCATGGACAGCAGTACAACAAAAGCGGTGCATATACATGGCTGAGACATATACAAACCAAAAACATTTTTTTTCGAGGGTATATGTAAACTTGTGGCACGCTGGAATAAGTGCATTGAAAAAGCAAGGGAACTAGGTTTAAAAAAATGATGTAATTGTACGTTCTCAACTGTCTAATAAATTATTAAAATAGGATGCCGATAATTAATTATTGACTCACGCTCATACATTATACTAAGCTAACGTATTTTGATGTTATATAAGTGCAAAGGACCCCGCACAAAATCATAAGGATTTTGGACCTCACTGAAAATTTCTGAAACTTTGATATGTTACAGGTTATGACCTCCTGATCAAAAGTCCTCATGGGTGCAAGACTCAAAAATGGATAGATTTTGAGATATAGGTTAGAAGGTCATCAACTGCCTCTACGAGCGCCACTCGGCGCGCGTATTTTTATGACTGCATTCGTGTGTGTTTATGTGTGTGTGCGTGTGTTTATGTGTGTGTGTGTGCGCGCGCGCGTGTGTTTATGTGTGCGCGTGTGTTTATGTGCGTGCGTGCGTGTGCGTGTGTGTGTGTGTGTGTGTGTGTGTGTGTGTGTGTGTGTGCGCGCGCGCGCGTGTGTGTGTGTGTGTGTGTGTGTGTGTGTGTGTGTGTGTGTGTGTGTGTGTGTGTGTGTGTGTGTGCATCTTAGTTAACCACAATAAATAAAAATGACTAACGTTGATCGTTGTTGATCAAGTGATTCCCAGATTGGTTGGCGAACTTTCACATTGGGAGTACTGATTGTTTTCTTGATTTTTGCCTCAGTTTAAAAATGGTTTATCTATGTACTTGAACGTGAAAATATATTTTCAAGCAGTATCTTTTACTACGTTGAAGATTTCTAATGGCCAGTTTATAATGAGTCGTTAGTCGTTATATAGTCAGATGTCGGAAGAAATAGTTATAAGCGTATCATAAGGCAATCGGAGGCCTGTAATCGGTGATCGTAATAGATGGCATTTGGCCAATCGCTTATGATTGCCGATTACAGACTTCTGATCGCCTTATGACACGTTTATGACTTTTTCCGACTCTCTTCCGACATCTGACTAACGACTAACGACTCATTGTAAACTGGCCATTAGAAATCTTCAACGTAGTAAAAGATACTGCTTGAAAATATATTTTCACGTTCAAGTACATATAGATAAACCATTTTTAAACTGAGGCAAAAATCAAGAAAACAATCAGTACTCCCAATATGAAAGTTCGCCAACCAATCTAGGGGTGCGTTCCTTTTGGGCGCTGACGCGCTGTAAGCATCATTCTATCTTCGTTGCACATTGAATATCAAACGAAGATAGAGCGATGCTTACAGCGCGTGAGCGCCCAAAAGGAACGCACCCTACGAATCACTTGATCAACAACGATCAACGTTAGTCATTTTTATTTATTGTGGTTAACTAAAATGCACACACACACACACACACACACACACACACACACACACAAATACAGTCATAAAAATACGCGCGCCGAGTTGCGCTCGTAGAGGCAGTTGATGACCTTCTAACCTCTATATCTCAAAATCTATCCATTTTTGAGTCTTGCATCTATGAGGACTTTTAATCAGGAGATCATAACCTGTAACATATCAAAGTTTCAGAAATTTTCAGTGAGGTCCAAAATCCTTATGATTTTGTGCGGGGTCCTTTGATATTATATGCATATACATATAGAATATGACATCTGAAATGGTATAAATCGAGTAGATCTGCTATTTCATAGCCATTTAAATATGTATTTAGTTATTAAATTATTAATCAAACATATTTATCTAATTATTAAAATATTACTATTTTTTTATTTTGCTTGTTTATATTATTTATGTTGGATAAAAAAAATGGGTAGATTTGTTGCTATCTGCTATCACATTTTGTCAGTAGATTTTGTTCGATTTTTGTTGAGATTTCGAAGATTGTAATAACGAGCAAAATTGCATTCGACATATTTGACTATTTAAAATTGTATATAAATCATATAAAATATTATATCATAGAATATATGTTATACAAGAAGGAAAAGTTGAACTAATTATAATAAAGCTAAACTAATATTACATGTTTTATCTGTGTTTAGATAAGAAAAAGAAAATCAGGACCAGCGTTTACGTTAAACTTGAATTACGGAAGAAACGATGAAAAAACTATCGACATCGATGTAGTTCCCGTTTTAACTTTTTCCATTCATTCTTTGCCACCGAAATCTTCAAAAATGAATATTTTACAAGTACGTAATATATAAAATTAAAATAATAGATTGAGATTTGTCATACATTTGTTTATTTGTTTTTTTATTTATTAAGTAAAAGTAATATGAAAAAATTATATTATTTAAGAAAAAAATAATTTTTATTAGTATTAAAATATACCTAATTATTTAAAGTATAGCTATATTATTTACTAATTGTTAGATATATTTTTATTTTTTTATCTAATTTTTTCCTTTTTGTAAAACTATTCGAACTTAATATTTGATAATTTTTACTTAAAAAAAATTTAACAAAGCAAACGGTAAATTCTATGTAGCAATTCAATAACAAATAAACTAAATAGCGTGTCTGTATTGTAATATGTAAATGTTAATCGTTTCGTGTTTCATAGTTTGGTGAATGTTGGTCTGCACTTTATTTAAAGAAGCGAAGAAGAGGTTTCCGTAATTCACGACATCGTTCGCGACATTGGCGAAAAGTAATCTTTCTTAAGTCGAAATATATAGCTACAGCTACTTAGATGCAGCTACTTTGTTTTATTTTCATCTAGTTTTTCTTCAATCCTTGTCGTACACATATATTTAAACTTAATACTTCAAATTTACTATAAAAAAAATACCGAACTCAACAGAGGAAAACAAAGAACAAATAATTGTCTGCAGCAATTCAATAGCTGTTAAGGTATTCCTTTCATGACACCAAAGTCTTAAGAATTAATTGATTTTTTGGTACGAGAAAGTTAAAATGCATATTTTTACGCCAGAAAAAAAATTAAACCACATTACCGAACATATAAAGAAGAATTATGACTTTGAAAATTCGATATTTTATATGAGACGTTATCGAAAAAGTCTATTTTCCACACTTCAATGTAATAATTTGTTTATCAACTAATTTAAGATATTAAATATTAACTGCGCTACATATTCGCTAAACTCTATACTTTCGATAGTGCCGATAAAAATACCGAGTCACCGAATATTTAAACAAAATATTTATGTTAAAAGTTGACTTGAAATGTGGTTTATAGATGAATATTTTTAATGACGACTTTCAAGGAATGATTTGGCAACGCTGCAAGCTGCAAGCTGTGCGCTCATGTCACACTTCAGTTCATTATATACGTACGGTTTATTATCAACTATTTATTATGTTTTAAAAAATAAATCTTGTCACATATTAATAAATCTTGTCACATATTTTGCATTGAATTTGGAAAATACTTGCAAGACCAAATAATTGTTCTGATTTAATATTTCTTAATGATAAAGGCATGTCACAAGCAGTACACCACAGTTCAGCTGCAAGCATTTTAATTTCTACAAGTCGACGTCCATTATAAAAACTGGATAATTTGCAAAATCGGACTCCTTTATCAAAATATAAATTACAGTTACAATGCCAATTATCTTGTTCTTCCAGTTATTTAATTAATAATATTACCTCTTTTGTAACCTTACCTTATTGAATCTTTTCTTTATAGAATTGATAATATTTTGAGTGCGCTGCTTCACTTTTATTTTCACAAATTGTCCCTTATTTTTGCCCACATTACTCCTCAATTTATGTTTCTTATCACCCATTATTATAATAAAATCTCTCTGATAAAAAGAAAATGTCACAATATGTTTGTTATCAACTTCACATTTTACAATCGGCGCCCTGAAAAGCGCAGCGTTGCCATATTGTTCTGACAGTAAAATTTACCAAAAAATGAAAAATTTCTAAATATACATAATATTTTCACTTTTTTCTTATAATTAAACATAATAATCAATTATAACTTGATTTTATATAAGTTTAATGCAATATACAAGAGTTTGTTGAGGCCCTGCTTAAGCGCCTACAAAATACGCTCCTCCGTGAAAGGAATAGGTACCTTAATAGCATGCTCTTACTAATCGCTTTCCGTTTCGTAGTCTCGCCCAAATAGATGTTGGTCTGCAGTTCCCAAACCTTTGAACAATACTAGAAGCGATTTCGGTGATTTACGACATCGCTATTGGCGACTGTGTTTTTACGAGTTTGAGAAAGATATGCTTTCTAACCATAATTATGGGCGTATGAAGCCTGTAATACGCCAATTAAAGGTACAATGATACATCGTGAAGTAATAAACATCAATTTATTTGTAAGATAAAAATAAATTTTTAGTTTATTTTTATACTTATAATATTGTATCTTCTGTAATTGACTCTCTTTTTTTACTTTTACTTTCCTTAATGAATTAGTGTATAAAACTTTTTTATTTATTTATATTATTAATTTTTATTTTTTTTATTGTAACAACTTAAATTATATAATCTATTTTAAATAATGATGTACATACATATATATTCTCTCTATTAGAAACTTCGGGATACTCAAGAATGGGCGAGTATTGCAAGCTATTATCTCGAAACCTTATGCTACCATGAATCAGAAATGTTTCATATTTCTCAGAGAAAATCATATACTTTCTTATTCTTCAAGGTAATATATTGTTAAAATTCAAAGTGCTTCTTTTATTAAAGCAATTAAAATATTAATGATATTTATAGATGTTAGAAAAACTTCATGATGCTTTCAATAATCACTGCATAAAATACTATTGGGACGATGATCTCAATTTGCTGGAAAGTATCGGACGTGAGGAAATGAGGAATATGGAAGGTAGATTAGACAAGATTTTAAAAAATATTAGAAGGACTATTAAAGACGATCAGTATGCGATAGCTAAATGGGTTTGTGAGTACTTATCTTTTTTTTATGCTTTGAATAAGTATAAATTAGTATATATTACATTGCATATGCATGGTACACCATAAAATTGACCACTTTTACTATTATTTTACTATTTATTTATTAAAATATAAAAACTTTATATCACAATATTTCCCATGAATTTTCGGTTGTAGTGAATAGAGACGAATTGGAGATTTTGAAAAATTTGAAACATGTAACGATACCGGAACGCGAAGCGCAACCCCAATGTAAGTATAATTACATATATATAGACTTTATTCCAATTATTTAAGAAAAAAATATGTATCATTAAATTACTATTAAATTTATAGAAATTATTAATTGCGAGATATTTTCTATATGGTAGTACCGCGACGTCAAGTATATATGTACATACATACATAAAAAATGTGACCACGCTCGCATTACTATGTTCATGCCATCACGATGCGGTACTACTCCATAATGTAAGAATACAAGGGGTGCGTTCAACAGACAAAGCAGATCAGTGAGCGCTCAGTAATTCTTTATGCCCGATCTACAATAGCTGTAGTAAGCTGTAGTAAGCCTCAAACCGTAAGACATTTACCAATCACAGTCGATTATTCTCCTCTCATTCGCCTGTAATTGGTTAATTTCTTACGGCTTGAGGCTTACTACAGCTTACTACAGCTATTGTAGATCGGGCATTATTATGATTAGTTTCTACACGTATACTACGTTTACGCAAGCATTACTTCTGTAGTAACTTACGACAATTCCTTCGCGTAAACGGGATTTTGTAGTAACTTACGATTCATCTAAAAAAATCTCGAAAAAACCTAAGCAGTAGTATATTTACCTAAAAAAAACCGAAGTAACAAGTGGTAGACGTAATCTTTGTATCTCGAAAAATCTCGAAAAAACCTAAGCAGTAGTATTTTTATTTCCAAAAAATTATAACTCAAGTGATACACATCACAAAATTACGTTACCTTATCAAAAATGAGTCGTGCTTCAAGTGATCTATTACAATTACAAAAAAGAAATGATATCTCCGATATCTTTTTTTAAATTACAGCGCCAATTACAGAGAGAACATACCTACACTGAGATAAAAAATTTGTCAATCCTAAGAAATATTTTGTTCGATACGTTCAACTAAACATTTTAGTTAGTTAACTAAACATTAGTTGAATTAATTAATTCTTGATTAAAAATACGAAATAAATTGTTCAAACAACTAATATCTAGTTGACTAACCAAAATGTTTAGTTGAACGTATCGAACTAAATATTTCTTGGGATTATCAATTTTTTTTCTTGGTGTATTTTTCGAGATACAAAGATTACGGTCTACCACTTGTTACTTAGGTTTTTTCGAGGTGAAGAATTACAGAATTAACAATACAAAATACAAATATTTTATTAAAATATTTAAACCCAACAAGGAAATACAAGGTATTTAAATACAAAGTTTATATATGTATTTTAAAAGATTTAATCGCATCGCAAAGAATTACAGAGGTAACAGTACAAAATTAAAATATTTTATTAAAATACATAAATTTTTCTTGTCAAAAAACTTGGCGCTGCTAGAGTGAGAGAGAGAGAGAGAGAGAGAGAGAGAGAGAGAGACCTTTTACAAATGTAAACATTACTTATATTCTATACTTATTCTATACTTATTTTATACTTAATTTTAATCGCTTTAAAATCTAAACTTATTGTATACTTGATCATAATAAGCCGCATTATTCACCGTCACACACACACACACACATACAAAAATACACACACACACACATACACGCACACAAACACACACACACATTACTCACACCCATATCACTCGCTCGCACATACACACCACGCTGATCTAATTTTGAGGTCTAGCTAGCAGCACCAAGTTTTTTGACAAGAAAAATTTATGTATTTTAATAAAATATTTTAATTTTGTACTGTTACCTCTGTAATTCTTTGCGATGCGATTAAATCTTTTAAAATACATATATAAACTTTGTATTTAAATACCTTGTATTTCCTTGTTGGGTTTAAATATTTTAATAAAATATTTGTATTTTGTATTGTTAATTCTGTAATTCTTCACCTCGAAAAAACCTAAGTAACAAGTGGTAGACCGTAATCTTTGTATCTCGAAAAATACACCAAGAAAAAAAATTGATAATCCCAAGAAATATTTAGTTCGATACGTTCAACTAAACATTTTGGTTAGTCAACTAGATATTAGTTGTTTGAACAATTTATTTCGTATTTTTAATCAAGAATTAATTAATTCAACTAATGTTTAGTTAACTAACTAAAATGTTTAGTTGAACGTATAGAACAAAATATTTCTTAGGATTGACAAATTTTTTATCTCAGTGTAGGTATGTTCTCTCTGTAATTGGCGCTGTAATTTAAAAAGAGATATCGGAGATATCATTTCTTTTTTGTAATTGTAATAGATCACTTGAAGCACGACTCATTTTTGATAAGGTAACGTAATTTTGTGATGTGTATCACTTGAGTTATAATTTTTTGGAAATAAAAATACTACTGGCTTAGGTTTTTTCGAGATTTTTCGAGATACAAAGATTACGTCTACCACTTGTTACTTCGGTTTTTTTTAGGTAAATATACTACTGCTTAGGTTTTTTCGAGATTTTTTGAGATGAAAAAAGATTACGTCTACCACTTGTTACTTAGATTTTTTTTAAATATAATATTACCACTGTTTTTTTCGAGGTAACAACATACATATATACACTACTACGCTTGTACTTGGCGCCTTTCTTTACCTTTTTTTTAAAAAAGATAATTTTGTACAGATATCATGCCTTTTTGTAGTATTACGCATTTTATAAACAATATGTACAGGGTGTTATTTCGAGGTATAATACTACCACTATCTTTTTAATACATGTTAATAATACGACATGATCTTTTTAATCATGAAACTTACAAACTAACGGAAAAAAATTCGTATCCTAAATGCTAATAATTTTTCTAATGTAACAATAATAATACTGAAAATATATGGATAGAAATATATATAATAAATAATAACATAATTAATGATATACAAGAGCTTTTGTCGCGCATATCGATTTTCAATAATGGATAAATATTGTAACAAATACGTTTTACGTTCATTCAAAAACAAATTATGTGTACACATAATAAAAATTGTATGAATTAAAATTATGTGTATACACATAATAAAAATGCGGAATTATTTTTTATGTCAGACATAATTTTAATGCATCCAATTTTTATTATGTCAAGACATAATTTTAATTCATCCAATTTTTATTATGTCCAGACATAATTTTAATTTGTCCAGTTTTTATTATATGTCTAGACATCATTTTAATTCAACGAATTTTTATTATGTCATGACATAATTTTAGTTCTGCCGCTAGAGAATTTTTAAGTCGATTCTTATGAATGAAGCTTGAATTCGATGTCTAGGTATCCCAGGTTGCCGATAACGGGTTACAAATAGTGCGCTCCATAGTTTTCGGTGTCCAGGTGTAATAATATGTTGAATTCGATGTCTAGGTGTCCCACGTTGCCGATGACGAGATCCACATAGTGCGCTTTGTAGTTTTCGGTGTCTACGTGTATTAATACCTCAAATTCAATATCTACGTGTCCTACATTCGGATTTAAAGTTATTAATACACCTAGTCACTAAAAACTACGAAGCGCACTATGTGGACTTCGTCATCGGCAACCTGGAACACATAGACATCGAATTCGAGGTGTTATTACACCTAGACACTGAAAACTACGGAGCGCATTATCTGGACCTCGTCATCAGCAACTTGGGACACCTAGACATCAATTTCAAGGTATTAATAAACGTAGACACCGAAAACTATGGAGCGCACTATGTGGATTCCGTCATCGGCAATCGGCAACCTGGGACACGTGGACATCGAATTCAAGGTATTAATACACGTAGACACCGAAAACTACGGAGCGCACTATGTGGACCTCGTCATCGGCAACCTGGAACACGTAGACATCGAATTCAACGTATTATTACACCTGGACACCGAAAACTATGAAGCGCACTATCTGTATCTCGTCATCGGCAACCTGGGATACCTAAACATCGAATTCAAGCTTGATTCATAAGAATCAATATATATTATATATATACTTAATTTAGCTAAATAGAAATCTTCCTTCTGACCGATAAGTCTATCGACCTTTAATAATTTACCTACTAGATCGTTCGAAATACGCGCGCGATATCGAAACTGGCGATACCTGCGCCGCCAGTGTCGAAAAAGTGAAAGGGAAATTTTCTCTGATCACGTGATATATAAATATATAATGAGAGCGGTCGACGTAGACGACGTATCTTAATAAAAAATTTTCACATTTGGACTTTGCGTCGCAATATCTCCGCTCGTAGGGCACGTAGCGGAAAATTATATAGGAGATACCCCCCTTATTTTTACCCCAACTATCGATCAAGTCTACTTAGAACTTGATCCGTTCACTCGTTATCGAGATCTCAACATCTCGGGTACTCGCAACCCGTCGCGTCGCGTAAAAGAGTCACGGTGCGGTCTCGCTCCGCGTGTACTTGGCGCGAGACACTACCGTGTCTCTTGATAATTTACTCCGCGTAAACGAGTGAATTATCATAAATTACTATAGAAGTAACGCTCGCGTAAACGTAGTATTAGATCCAGTGAAGAACTATATAGGGCGGTATTCATAGTTGGATCTTATTTCAAGATCGTCTTAAATAATGTCTTAAGAACGTTCTCTCGTCCTTATACTAGATAAAATCGATTTTCTTAGGATTTTTTTGAAACTGTAAATATACGTTAATTTAGATGTGCTTTATGCGTGGTATAAATTTCAGTACCTCTTCCGGTATAAAAAATAAAGATACTGAGCCTCAAAGTTTAAAAGAAAAATTTAAAATTTAATTTTTTTTAGTTTTGGCTTTTTTTCCTTATAGAACTCCGACGAGAGGAGCAACTTTGGTCCTCTTGGCCAACCTCGTATCTCTTACCGTTTGGCCTGGAAAACCTTTTCATTAGTAAAAGTTGAAACTTTGAGACTCAGTATCTTTATTTTTTATACCGGAAGAGGTACTGAAATTTATACCACGCATAACCCACACAGCAAAACTTGTTTCAGAAAGCTTTCCAAAAGATAACTTGAAAATTAATATTGAAATGTAAAATTGAAATCATTCAGAAATATTTCTGAAACGTTTTATCAAATTAATATATATCATTGAAAACTTTCCAAAAGATAACTTGGAAATTAATATTGAAATGTAACATTAAAATCATTCAGAAGTATTTCTGAAACGTTTCATCGAAATCATTTATGACTTTTTTCACTGAAATATTTCTGAAATATTACGAAACATTTCAGAGAAATATTTTGTACGTAATGTCTAAAATACGTATCATTGAAAGCTTTCCGAAAGATAACTTGGACAATAATATTGAAATGTAACATTGAAATTATTTAGAAGTATTTCTGAAACGTTTCATTGAAATCATTTATAACCCTTTTTACTGAAATATTTCTGAAATATTACGAAACATTTCAGAGAAATATTTCATACGTAATGTCTAAAATACGTATTATTAAAAGCTTTCCGAAAAATAACTTGGAAAATAATATTAAAATGTATCATTGAAATTATTCAGAAGTAAAAACGGAGAAGTAAAAACTTGAATCGCCAGTAAATAATTAACAATTAGCAAAAGAATTATGTTCGACCCAACTGGCAAATTTTATTGTTCACAAAACGCTACGTTTCAACCGCAGATTTCGGTCCTTTTCAAGCGTATAGAAACTCACAAATATTAATTATTAGTCAGACATAATGTCCAAACTACGCCGAATCTAAAAACTAAACATCAAAAATTGTGGCACGCAACAATATAAGTATAAGTCCAAAAATAATTATATAAATCAAAACTTACATATTTGTGCGTTAAATTCATAGAAGTAAAATACAATTTAAACGGCATTTTTGTTATTCATTTATGTCGAAGGGCATGTAAGAGCCGTGCGGTGGTAACATTTTAACTGACGAAAACAGACAAGTAATAAACAAACTAATGACGTCAATATTAAAAGCCAGAGCGTGGAGAGGGAAACAGTGAAGAAGGAGATCTTTTATAATATGTTCGTAGAGAACGTCAAGATTCTCCGTGTCCTTTTGTAAATTAATATGGTGTCATCAAATTTTTTAATAAAAAACATCTCCGCTAATTCCCTTTTTCTAATCTGTCTCTCCTTATGTATTATTTCTTGCTTCCCCCAATCGAAATCATGCCCATAGGATGTTCGATGCTCGCACTCACTACAGAATGCTTGCTCGCCGGTTTTCTGATATCGTTTTGGTGTTTTTTGAGACGTGTGCACAAATGTCTTTTTGTCTGCCCAATATACGTTTGCAATCTTTACATCTCTACGAACATATCATAATTGGGCATTATGTCTGACTAACAATATTTATGAGTTTTTATACGCTTGAAAAGGACCGAAATCTGCAGTCGAAACGTAGCGTTTTGTGAACAATAAAATTTGCCAGTTGGGCCGAACATAATTCTTTTGCTAATTATTCAGAAGTATTTCTGAAACGTTTCATCGAAATCATTTATGACCCTTTTCACTGAAATATTACGAAACATTTCAGAGAAATATGCAACAACACCGCTAGGCGGCGCATAATGGTAAGACTAACTCGCAAGTAAATTTCAGTTGGGATCTAATATAAGCAGGCCTTCGGCGAAGCAAAATCATGACTATAATCAAGAATATATTTTATAAAGGACAGGAAATTGTTCCGGATGACCCTATACAGGGTGATCCGAAACAATTTGATATGAGAAAAAGTATCTGAAATATTTTCCATATATTTTTTAAACATTTCAAAGATATTTTCGAAGCATTTCAGAGATTTCTGAAGCATTTTAGAGATATTTCTGAAGCATTTCAGAGATATTTCTTAGGCATTTTAGAGGTATTTCTTAAGCATTTCAAAGATATTTCTTAAGCATTTCAGAAATATTTCTGAAGAATTTCAGAATTATTTCAGAAATTATTTCTGAAATTTCAGAAACATTTCTGAAATCTCAGCTTGGCGGACATTTTAGCTTTCTGAAACATATCTGAAACATGTCTAAAATGTTTTTTTGAAAGGTTTCATATTTCATTGACAGTTTTTTGAAAGCTTTCTGAAATATTTCGGTGCTGTGTGGGAAAGCACACCTAAATTAACGTATATTCACAGTTTCAAAAAAATCCTAAGAAAATCGATTTTCTCTAGTATAAAGATGAGAGAACGTCCTTAAGGGTCGACAGGAGACCCAGGCAAACTCAGGTACACTCAGGTGCACTTTATGCACTAAGTGCACGTTAAACTGCACTTTAACCCGTATTTTATTTATTATAAATTTTTAAGAGCAAAACTGCAAAATCGGGCTCTTTAGCGTACTACAGATGAGCTTACTGATTAAGAATATCCTAAATTGAATAAGATTCATTCGATATTTTGGCTAAAATCTTGTTATTACGAGTCCCGAACAAGATTTTAGCCAAAATATCGAATGAATCTTATTCAATTTAGGATATTTTTAATCAGTAAGCTCATCTATAGTACCGCTAAAGAGCCCGATTTTGCATTTTTGCTCTTAAAAATTTATAATAAATAAAATACGGACTCGCAGTCACTCGCAGCTAAGCCAACCCGACAGAGGTCTCCACCGTGTCTCCTGCCAATGATGTAGTTTGTATTGCAGGTATTTCAAATATATTCAGAAATGGCTGAAATTTTGAGATGTTTCTTTTAAATTAAATTTAAAATACTCTGTAAGTGATTTACTAAACAATTTAAGAGTTATTTAAGTTTAAAGTTGATGAAAAACATTATCCCTTATGGAGAATCGACATTTTTTTGCGGTAAATATAAATAAAAACAATGAGATATTTCTAAAACTGTTTTTACATGTAAAACACATCATTGATATTTTATTTTAAGTTTCAAAACTTTTTGCTAAAATTTCATTTTTTAATTGTTTAAATAATATCTACTATTTAAATGACAAAAAACCTGACTCAAACTGTTAATGGTAATCCTTTCTAACATGTAAAAAATTTTGAGTTGCTTGACATACATTTTTTAGTAATTTTTTATTGAAAGCTAACTTTTGGCAGGGAACTATATAGGCAGAACATCCTTAATTTATAAAATATACTTTTTCCGAAATCCATATATATTTGGTTTGTTATGTACTTAGCGTATATTTTCTTTCATAAAGACTTTCGTTCATAAAATAAATGTTATTATTTAGCGGTTATTAGATAGTGATTATGACAACTGAGATGATTTTATTAAAAAGTTGAAAATGTACAAAAAACTTTTAGATAAAATTCCATTTTCATAAGAAACGTTCATAATACACGTAACGTTCAAGAATAAAATTTTTCTCAATTATGAGGATTATTTAAAATTGATCGTTTCGTTTTTATTCGCATTCTCAAGGAATGATATAGTAAAAATATATGCACACATAGAAACGCTTCATATCTTAAATTGGTAAAATAATTAATTTATTACACAGTTGCATAGTATGAAAATTTCTTTATCTTGCCATCTTTATATTAAACTTATTATAAAAACATGAATAATATTTTCTTTCCTCAATCATCAATCAGTCGTATCTTAATACTCGTGCACATAGACTCGTGATTCTTAAAGTAAATCACAGCTAAAAAATAGTACATTTTTTACAAATTTTTTTAAATTTATATTTTTGGAAATGGTGATACGTTATAAAATTGTAGCTACAGATCCTAAAAATATTAATTTAAGGCAATTTAAAGTTTTTAAAAGATCTTTAATTTAATAAATAATTTATGTTTACATAAAATCAAGTGATTCTTCGTCCCTTATGAACCATGTCAAATTATGATAACAATTTCTCACTTTCAATTCAATATGAGCAGAGGAGTACACTTAATATTACTTTACAAATTTCGTACATACTAGCTTTGCACTTTAATTCACGACAATAACACGTATTCTTTCTATATTTTGTATATTTTTCATGTTATTTTTATCGTCTGCAATCAACTAATAGCGTCACATTACGTTTTTTTGCAGCAAATCAATGGAACTGCGTGATTATCTGACCAATCGAGGAAGAAATCAGCAATGTTCATGACGCAGCGTATCATAGCAAGACAATCTGCCTCGGCTGAATGATTATACGAGAAGTTGGAGCCAAACATATATTCATAAATCTCACCAAGTCTTAAGCTAATCGGCTTCTTATATTCAAAATTTAATCTCTTTTTTGAGTTGTTTTTTTTTAATGGTCGCTGTGCAAAGACATTATCCGGCTTCACTATTTGATTCTTTGGCGTTTTTTCATTCGTTTCTTGTAAAGGATTGTTCGACGATTGGATATTAGTATCATTGCTATACTTCTCTACTTTATTGTTTGTAACTTTAGTGTATTTATCACCACAGAAAAGCATTGTTTGCACAGTGGACGTTGTTGCAACAACTTTGGGTACTTCCTCCATCACCACATCCATATCCAACATGGAGAGCGAGTCATTGTACTCATCGTTCAACAAATCTTGGACGACGTTTGGCTCCAAGTCTCTTTTCTTGAAGAAGTCTTGGAACATCTTCCATGTATCAATGCAGAGGATTTCATTGTTAAAGATCTTTAATGGAAAAAAATTATTAAATAAAATAAAAGATTATGAAAGAGCTATTATGTAAATTAATTACCTTATTAATACGTTCGAGTTCCCCTAAGAATATCGGATAATCAAACTTGTCACCATTATGCGCTGCGAAACAAATTGGCGGTGTAAGACGTTGCAAAAAGTGCGTTATTAACTCGTAAAGTTCGTTCTCGAAAGGTTGCAGTAGTTGCATGTCCTCATTGTACAGTTCTACAAAATCATAAGATTATTATAATATCGAGTATCTCAATTGCAAAAATACTAATAGTGTAGACCAAGCTATTTATAATTTGGATTCTTCTCTCCATTTAAATATAGTTACTTATATATTAATTTGTACAGATGAGGTAACTCACTTGTCAGGTGCTCTACATTTGGCGGTATGACTTTTTGTGGATTAACTGGAAGCACCATTTTATGCAAAACTCTTGGCATAAAATTTTTGTTACCATTGCATATCGATTCTCTCGAGACGGCAACTAAAGCAATCTCTGTAATTTTTGGCATTATCTTCCCCTGAATTAGACCAGTTGTTTCTAAATCAAAGAATACAAATGTTTGAATCTCCATGTCAAATTCCTCGATCACATGTCAATACTCTCTTCTTCTGTACTATATTTTTATTATCTTGTGATCTACCTGCAACAAGACCAGTTATAATCGCAACAAATAGCGATTGAACAATTTTAACTTTTCAAAACCTTGCTTTACATACCACAGAGCATCCAGTAGGTAAATTTTCCTCGGAGATAAAATTCACGTGCCAAGCATTTTTCATCTAAACATGCAATATAAAATTATAAAATAGTCTTTTAAAAAATTAAAAATCTTGTCTTTGTACTCTCTCTCTCTCTCTCTCTCTCTCTCTCTTCCTTTCAATGCTTTAGGCACGGTTGCACCTTCTTCTTCTTCTTTCGTTTATTGGCCCTTATGTTCCGTTCGGATGGTATCGGCTCGGTTACACCACCTAACCTTAACTTAACTCATTCTTCGTCTCTTTCTAAATTGTCCCCTTAAAAAGATATGAAGACTAGTGGGGGAAGAAGTTCAGACCGTCTCAACTTTTTAGCATACCGCAAAATTCAACGGAACTTCTTTCCCCCACTACATTTTCTTGACGCTGCCGCTGATTTCTAGCGTCAATGAAATCGCACCTTTACAGCGCGTGAGCGCCCAAAAGGAACGCACCCTATAAAGAGTGAGTTAAGCCAGAGAGAAGAATGAGAGTGGTCACGCCCGCGTTTTAGATGGTCCCCGTCCACGAGCGCCTCTATGTGCACAAAACGTGCACGTTGGCTGCATTCGGAGAGCGTGCTATTAGCGCTATTGTATCATTCTATCTTTATCGCTCATTAAGGGGATGCTAAAGTGACTCAATTACCGACAATTCATCTCAAAGGTCTCATTTTGAAACGGCTTTACAGATCGCAAAATCCTTTTACAGGAGTAAAGTAGAGGTACTATAATGAAGGGTGGGAATGTAAAATAATTAGTAATAATTGAAAAAAATTAAAAATGCTGTTACCTCATTTTCTAATATAAACAGTTGTATAAGTAATATGTATGAAATGAAATGTTCCCACCCTTCAGAAGACGTGCACAAACAATAACGTACCTTTGAAATTGAGATTGAAAGCCTGGAATAAAAATGAGAGCTTTGAAGAAATTATAACCTATAACCATGTCTATCCTTGTCTAGGAGTGCCAAAGATGGCGGGCTGTGCTCTGACGTGGACGAGCACAGTCCTGGGTTTATTTGGAAGAAATAGATAATTAGAGTGTAAAAGTGGAAGGATTGTTAGTGGAAATCACATATTTTGGTTTAGAACTATTGTGCCAAGTGCCCCAGTTGGTTAAGGCACCGTAATTAGTCTTCACCCGAGGGCGACTGAAAAAACCCCCTATCCTTGTCTATCATCATTGTCTATACAAGAACAGATATAGAATTCGGTCGGTAATACAAACGTCTTTAGGATCCCCTTAAATGTAAAACAAACATAAAATAAGCAAATAGTGCTAATAGCGCGTTTCCCGAATGCAGCCATTGAAACGTCCACGAAAATTTCTGATGGGTAACGCGTTATGTGCACTGTGCACGCTCTATAGGTTCTGTTCCGTGCTATGTGCACGATTTTTTGGTTCTGTTCCGTGCTATGTCCAAAGGGTCCAAAGCGTCGGTAAAGCTGGCCACACACACTTTCCGTAGAACGTAACAGTAAGATTTCGACCAATCGCGTTGCTCGATTCGAAAACGTACGGTTAACACTTCTGTAGTAACTTACAATAATTCCTTCGCGTAAACGGGATTTTGTAGTAACTTACGATAATTTATTCCGCGTAAATGAGTGATGTATCGTAAATTACTACAGAAGTAACACTCGCGTAAACGTAGTATATGGGTCTCCTGCCGACCCTTAATTGCAGTATATATATATCTCTTATTGCATTTTAATGTAACAAAACACAACCACAAGAAACAGATCTGTATATAAAAGTTTCTATGATTGCAAGTATGTATACATTATAAGTTCCATTATTTTGCTCCTCTTACAATAAGTAAAGGCTACGACATAAAATTATTTTAATGCAATTTCACATAAATTTAAATATATAAATATAAGATTATTTTCATCTCTCACACAAGTCACAAAGATTTCATCTCTCACAATATACTACGTTTACGCGAGCGTTACTTCTGTAGTAACTTACCATATATCATTCGTTTACGCGGAATAAGGAATAAATTATCGTAAGTTACTACAAAATCCCGTTTACACGAAAGAAAATCCCGTTTACGCGAAGGAATTATCGTAAGTTACTATATACAGAAGTAACGCTCGCGTAAACGTGTAGTTAACAGTTCAATTCTTTGTATTTTTCATCTGTCCTCTTTCTTTCTCTAACTTGTTTTCTTTTTCTCGCTCTCTCTCTCTCTCTCTCTAACTTTTTATTTTTCTCTTATTTGATATGGCTGCCGCTCCCGATCGACCCGATCCCGTCGATCCAATCCTCTCCAGACTCCAGGTTCGACTATTGACATAAATATAGGGTGTGATCCACGATCCACGATCCACGATCCACGATCCACGATCCACGATCCACTAAACGCTAGCATGCGCTAGCAGTTCCAACCACTGATCTATATATAACTGGATAGTGAATAGGCCGAATTTTGGCCGAATTTTGTAAAGCAATATAAAAGGCCGCCATGTAGGCCGCAGCGGGCACTTCGGGCGTCATCGGAAGCCGTCGTGAGCGTTCGTGAATCGCCGAGTTTGAAGTTCACACAGGTAAAAAATTGAAAACCGCTTAATGTTGTTAAAGTTAGTAATTTGTAATCGGGTAGACTTTTTCGTTGTCGAAAATGAAAAAGAATTGCGTACATTGTGGGAAAAGCGACAAGGGCGAAGATGTGCCCAGGTCTTTTCACCGGTAAGTATTATAGTATCTAATTTATTATATGTAAATCAATGGCAATCAATCATACTCGATATTAAATTATTGATGGTTATGTTGAATAATTTATTGCTTTTTGTAGTTTTATTTTCACGTCGTACGATTTTTAGAGATATAAAATACATTATCTATATTATAATTAATCCGTGCATGAGGTAATGTCGTGAAAATTACAAATTGAGTGAACAAAAATAACTATTACAAAATTTGTCTTTTCATTCAGATTGCCAACGAAAAGGGTTCTTTAATTTTGTTAATTTAATCTTCCATAATTTATATTTTATGTGTTCTTTATGTTTATCAATAAATGCATTTATATTTTACACAATTGTATGTATAAGAGTGCGTTCCGTATCATGCATGATGCGCATAATGCATAATTTATCCTTGTTGTTCACTAAATATTAAACAAAGATAAGTGATGCATTATGCGCATCATGCGTAAAACGGAGAACGCACCCTAAATTAACTGTAAAAACACAACAGTAAATCGTAAGCGATTTTCACTCCTGTGTGCAACTTCAAACTCGGCGATTCACGAACGCTCACGACGGCTCCCGATGACGCCCGAAGTGCCCGCTGCGGCCAACATGGCGGCCGTTCATATTGCTTCACAAAATTCGGCCTATTCACTATTGTTACGTCGCGATGATTGGACAAAAGTTTAGTTCGGTATAAACCGCGATATAACACTGTTTGTTTCTTCTTTTAGCACTACTACCTCGGCGTAGTGAAAAGAAGCTTCTCCTTTGTTAATTCGGGGAAGTCTGCGTGCACCGACTATATCCCGGGACTGGCGAGAGGTGTCGTTGTCGAAACGATACGTGGAAAGGGAAAAGAGGATCTTATTCTACGACACACAGGAGCAATAGTTGGAAACATTTATTTGTATCTTTATTCGTTAGCCGGGAACCGGCTGTTGTTTACGACATAGGATTTTGAAGAATGAACAGTGATTGAATTTACTTGTTGCACAATATTTAATTTTGAATAATAAATAAAGGAAGGAGCAAAAAGGGTGATTTATATTTCCTTCGAATCTGGAGATTAATACTGAATTTATTCAATCCACAAATTACAGGGGTAGGGAGTACAGGTTTTGTAAATTCGCTCGATTAAAATTAGACTTACTATTATCGTTGGCTTTACCAAGTAGTACCTCCTGATTTCGTCAATTAGCAATACGCTAGCTGCGTACCGCCGAAAGCGCTATCTGGGCGGCACAATTCTACAATTTTTGGGTCTTTTCGCCCTAGATCTGTATCGCAGCGGGGGTAGAGGGGGCGACGAAAGCGCTATCTGAGCGGCACAATTCTACACTTTTTGGGTCTTTTCGTCGCCCCCCTGAGGTACGCATCTAGCGTATAGGCCCTCGGGAACGGAAGGACCCAACTCGTCAGTCAGCCGGAACAGTTTTAGATGAAAATCCGCTGACTTTAGTAGCTTATTATTAAGTATGATTCGAATATTGAGAGTGGCTAAGACAATGAGCACAATGCGCAATGCGTAATGAATAATTAATAATGAGCTTCTCCTCCGGCTGAGTACGTAAATTTTATAGTGGTAGATTTGAATGCTGGCCGAATTTGCAATGTTCTGATTTGTTAATGAACGAATAGAGGTGGTAATTATGGGAGGCTTCTATGGTTGCCATTGGTTAGAATTAATTCCTTCTAGAAGGTTCTAAGGTCGCTTTGGAGGGAGTCAAAGAATGCACTTGAGTCATACTGCATTAGCTCACGACTGGTAACCTGAGTATTTTTCTCGCGCTAACAGTCGGACCCTTCTTCACTGAGAAGAAACTAAATCCTTTCTCATCCTTTGATTCCTGCCGGCACGCTGGGTGGTACAGCCGAGGCGTGTTTTATATTATTATCGATCGCATTATAAGTACGTGGCTGCGACGTCTTATGAGTCATCGCATGGTAAGGGTCGGCTGCAACGTCTTAGTGAATCATTGCAAAGGTTAATATTGATGCGAAAATGCAAGGTTTATGACAGAGGCAATTATAATTATAAATTTGCCAGTTCCGGAGAGTTTTTGAAAAAGGAGACAAAACTTAATTTGCGTGACGTCACACTATCCAGTTATATGGTTCCAACACTAGTGTCTTCTATAAAGGGCCATCTACAATGAATCGCAGTCGTAAGAAATATTGATCAATCACAGTCTATTATTCTCCTTGCGGTCGAAGAATAATGAACTGTGATTGGTCAATTTCTTACGACTGTTGCAACTGCGACTCATTGTAGATGGCCGTATCTCTCCCACATCATGGGGACTCCATCTGCGATCGCTCGCTGCGCGGCGCCCGCGGCGGCAATGCTCACTCTCTGTCGGAACCTTTGATCTATTGATTTCCGATTCGCCGCCATGTTTTTGGAGAACCATCGACGTATCAAGCGGTTAAAGGGCCCCGAGTTGTAGTACCTACAAGTAACACTGCCCAAATGTCATACGCCAATTTTTTTGAAACTATGCACACATGTAGAACTTTGAAAAATATTTGTGTTGTGTTTTTTTATTTTTACTTATAAAGCGTTTTAACCCTCGAAATATTAACCTTCTCAATTCTATGTATAATAATCCTTTAGATTATGCATGTCAATTTTTTGTAAAAATACAGACCAGAAAACCCTGAAAACTCCTAAAGATATTATTTTGGTGCAAAAACCATTTGGGATAACGTATATAGGGTGTAGAAAGTTAATATTTCAAGGGTGGTCCCTATTATACTCTTAAAACGCTTTATGAGCAAAAATAAAAAAAATACGACACAAATATTTTTTGAAGTTCTACATGTGTACACACTTTCAAAAAAATCGGCGTGTGACACATTTGAGTAATGTTACTTGTTAAATGTGCAAAAAAACTGGTATACATTATTCATTCTTATTGGGAATATATGGTCTATAGGTACGACACGCAACTGCCCACTGTTTTAACCTAAAATTATTAAACTTTTATATTAGGATTTATATTATTTATGATTTAAAGGAAAAAAATTGTAACATGTACAAAGTTTTGACATGTACACATGTACAACAAACCTTTCATCCTTAGGAAAACGAAAGAAATGGCAATTCTGGCTCTTATTTTGGCAGCCTCGAACGCTGCAAATTAAGTGATTTTTGCTTTTACTCATTTTGGCGTCTGATTTATGCAATATTTCACCGAAAATTAACCTCTGTGGCGTCACACCGACTTTGCGCTACCACACATACCAAGCGTCACACCTTGCACTACCCCATAAAATCCTCTGATTGGTCTCCGCCAAAATAATGCGCGATGCGCTGTACGGATCGGCGCAAACCACGAAAAAGGGGGGAGTGAGCATACTTAGGCCCGTATTCGATTATCTTAAGTCTGGTCAAAAGCAGTCTTAAGACTCCGTCCAGCCAATCAAATGATCGTATTAGCAACTTAAGGGTCGACAGGAGTAACACTACCGACCTTTGTCGGGTTGCTTAGCTGCGAGTCCGTATTTTATTTATTATAAATTTTTTAAGGTGGTTCGACGGCTACAACAAAATGCAGAGAATTTCATGAAATTTTAATATGTTGTTCTGCAATGCAAAATAGAATTATGTGAATTTTTTGGGAATTTTTCACCGTCCCGTTTTGAAAAAAATCTACTTCAAAAACCTAAAAAGTACAATTTTAGGAGTAGATTTATTTTAAAACGGGACGGTGAAAAATTCTCAAAAAATTTACATAATTCTATTTTGCATTCCAGAACAACATATTAAAATTGCATGAAACTGGCTGCACTTTTAACATAGGTTCTTATAGTTTTTATGGGAAATGACATATATTTCATACCTTTAGAATGAAATAAGTGCAAGAAAAAATGCAAATAATAAGGAAAGAAAAATATGCACATGTAACTTAATAATTTACAAATAAATGAGCGAAAGAAAGGGGAAGGTTACCGCACATTTCGTAGAAAAATTAATTATTAAAGCATAAATTGCTTGATTTTTCGTCTGCTAGACTGCCACGGTCGTGAACGACGTGAACAGCAGCACGCACCATACGCGCGGCGACCAATCAGAGCAATCCCCTTCTCTCCCACTACTTCAAATGCTAGTGCGCTGTTGCCAGAACCCCCGCGTCCCACTACTCCCCCCGATGAAGCCATCGAACCTCCTTAAGAGCCAAAATGGAAAATCCGGCTATGTACCAGCTTGCGGCTGATCTTACTGCGTAAAACGAGCATAAGATAAATGAGATTCGTTACGTAATTTGGCTAAACTTTGGGATAAGCCGTTCCTAAGCAGCTTTGCAGGCTTGCTTAGAGCTGCAAAGCTGCTTAGAGCTGCTTATCCCAAAGTTTAGCCAAATTAATTAACGAATCTCATTAAACTTATGCTCGTTTTAATCAGTAAGATCAGCCGCAAGCTGGTACATAGCCGGATTTTCCATTTTGGCTCTTAAAAAATTTATAATAAATAAAATACGGACTCGCAGCTAAGCAACCCGACAGAGGTCGGTAGTGTTACTCCTGTCGACTTAAGGGTCAGCAGGAGACACGGTGGAGACCTCTGTCGGGTTGGGTTAGCTGCGAGTGGCTGCGAGTCCGTATTTTATTTATTATAAATTTTTAAGAGCAAATATGCAAAATCGGGCTCTGTAGCTGACTGCATTATTATATAAAGAGTATATAAAAAAAAATTCACGAATCTATGTAATTTATTTTTTGAGAAATCTTGTTATTACGAATTACTTATTCGTAATAACAAGATTTCTCATAAAATAAGTTACATAGATTCGTGAATTTTTTTTTATATACTTTTTATATAATAATGCAATCAGCTACAGAGCCCGATTTTGCATATTTGCTCTTAAAAATTTATAATAAATAAAATACGGAATAAAGTGCAGTTTAACGTGCACTTAGTGCATAAAGTGCACCTGAGTGTACCTGAGTTTGCCTGGGTCTCCTGCCGACCCTTAAGACGGTCTTGAAATAAGATCCGACTATGAATACGGACCTTAAATTATACTATAGCGGCGGTCCGCGGTGGCGCCGGTGGTGGTGGTGGCGATGCGAATATTGCGAATTGTGAATGATGCGATCAGTCTTTCACGCACTTTCACGGCTTTCACGAATTCACGCTTGTCGCTTTCACGAAAGCCGGAGCACGGAGGCCACGGAGCACGCTCGTCGGAGCACTCGGAGCTCGGACAGTCGGAGCTGTCCGACAGGTTATACACCGCAGCTATGAGTGATGTTCTTGTGATCGGTTTTGCGGGACGATAATTTGCACCTTCCTATGTTCTCGCGAACCGCCGCGATTGCGTCACCATGATCTCCAGATCCACGGTCCCATTTGTTTCGCTGTTTCTCTTCCTGCTGAACGCTCGGGCGGGTCCCGTGCCGGATGCTCCGAAACTGCTGATCGTGTCTTATGATGCGTTCAGGTGTGAGAATATTCGTGGTAACATAAAGGCATAAAAACTAAGTATAAGATTTAGAAAAATTATTGTTACGCGAAAAAAACGGTTCTGCTGAAGTGTATATAAAAATTAATGGCTGCAGAGATATAAATCTAGAAATAATTATGGACTATTAAACTAATTATATAGCACGCTTAAGCATAATCCCAGTAAACGAATAAGTAAATTGTCTATAATACTATGACAACAGATTTGCTCAGATATTGCAACAAATCAGATATTATTTGTCTGCATTAAGGATGTATAACGTATACCTTCTCAGCAAAAAGCATAGTAATCTGAGAAATCTAATATATATCGGTTGTATGCCTACTTTAACGGTTGACTATTATTGCTATAACAAGGACATTAATATTACTGATTTAAGTGATTGTAACCATTTTTTTATCATTACTGGCAGCGTATTTGTAAATATTCTTAATAGAGGTTTAAAACTTTTGGCTGGGAATCTTGCCTGAATCAAACTACTAGAAACAAAAATCATACATATATAATCTGGATAAAGACATAAAGTAACGGTTAAATATACGATAAATAAATACGCTGAATACAAAAATAAATAGAAAAAATATACGGCATTGATACACGGCTTCCGATAGATTAAAAATTTTATCGCTATCGCCTAGCATTGTGCAAAAGGTTTAAATATCGAAACATAACCATAATCTGACAATAGATTGTCAGCAGAAACCGAACAGAATTTGTCAATTTATAAATATTTAAATGAAATACATTTTGTTTATATGGTTACAAAATGGTAGATTATTTGATCAATTTCTGGAGTCAATCTGCTATGTGTCTGCTGAACACGCCCATTATATTCTGTTATAGAGTCTGACCGAAACAATCTTTTTTTAATTTCGGCCGAAACTTTCATGGGAATTCTAGAAGGGCCATATGTATATACGCACACAGATATACTATACACTTTTTCTCTTTATAAATATCATAATTTATATAATTATTAAAATAATAATTACACATGTTATAACAATCCTACAATTACAATTCTATTATCACAACCTGTAGTATGCTATATATATTAACCGTAGTATCACAGTCATATTATTGAAATAATAACAAAATTTTTAAACATAAAGTAAAAATATTTTTTAAACATGTCTGAAAAATCTGGAAAATAAACAGTCTTCAAAATCTGTTTTAGATTACTTTGGCTATATTGGGATGATAATGGTGCAAAAAGTTTCGACATTCTAGTAACCGAACGTCATATATAAATATTTAGATGGTACAACATAATTATTTTTAAATCTATATCTAGCTAAATTTTTAGATACTTCAGCAATCATTCTTTCCTTACAGAATGACTGAAAGCATCAGTATTGATTTTTATTCTGCATTGCTATTTACTTATTGAAATGTGGAAGAATACATATGAAATGAAAATATATAGGATTTTAATTCATTTCTCTTTCTTCTGTATAGATATGACTATTTCGAGAGAAATTTGACACCTTTCATGAGCCACTTAAAGGTGGAAGGCACTTACACGGACTACATGATGAACATTTTCGTCACCAAGACCTTCCCCAATCATCATACAATGGCGACGGGATTTTACGCGGAAACACATGGGGTTATAGATAATGAATTTTTTGATTTTAGGAAAGATAATATTACTAAGTATTCTTACGAACTGTATCATTACAACAACAATATTCTGCCTATTTGGGTATGTAGCAAGATGATAATTATATTTTACTTATATACTTAAGCATGTTTTACATTTTATTAACACATTTTTCGGTTTAACGATTTCAGACAGTTAATGAAAAAAGTGGCAGACGTAGTGGCACGATGATGTGGCCGGGTTCTGTGTTCGAATATCAAGGAACGTCACCTACTTTCGCACAAGTGTGTTGAATTAACATACGGAATAATATACCTAGCCAACACACATGTTTCAAATCAGGACATATGACGTCTTTAAGACGTCTTTATGATCCCAATTTGGGACATTGTGTTCACTGGGTAGATATACTTAGATCTTAGAAATATCTATCAATTATATTAATAAAATATTTTAGGCTTTTAATGACACGATTTCCTGGGAGAAACGGGTTGATGAATTATTGTCGTGGTTTGTACATCCCTCGAACCCAATAAACTTGGGGATATTATATATTGAGGATCCAGATTATCATGGTCACGCTACAGGAATAAACAGTCCCGAATTTTATGAAATTCTCAGAAAATTGGATAATATTACAAAATATATGCACGACAAAATTGATTATTATGGTTTGACAGATGATCTTAATGTGATTCACTTAAGTGACCATGGCATGGCATCAGTCACGATGGAAAGAATAATAAATTTAACAAATTACATCAATGCTAGCGATTATATATTCGTGGGAACTTCTCCGGGATTACATATCTTTCCACATCCTGGTAAGGCTGTTTTACGATACGATTTGTATGGAATTATTGTCTTTGTTAAAACTTTGTCTTTTTTAAAATACGTCACTTAGGGAAAGAAGAGATGATTTATCAGAAATTAAAGTCTGCCGCGGAACAAACGAAAACGTTCAAAGTATATAAAAGAGAAGATATTCCGAAGAAGTATCATTATGGCGATAATATTCGTGTAGGACCCATTTTTGTCATAGCTGAAGTTGGATATGCATTTCAGAACCTTTATGATACCATAGAATATTATAAACGGAAATTTAATATTACAGGTAATTTTGTACTGCCCACACACTTATTGTTATATATGTACTATTTTTATATAACTTTGAACGTTGTTTCTTATTCAGTTAACAATCAGACAGAGTTTGGGCTGCATGGTTATAATAATGAGGCTAAAGAAATGCATCCATTCTTCTTTGCGAATGGACCTGCTTTTATGCCAAAATGTAAATTGGAGCCTTTTAACAATACAGATCTATTTCCCTTATTTTGCGAAATACTTAATTTGAAGTGCCCCATAGTTAATGGCACTTTATCTCACATAACAAAGTGCCTTAGGACACAATCGAAAGATATATCAATAATATCTACATATAAAATGTTCAGTAAGTATTTCTTTTAACATTGTATGTAAATAATAAATGAATTATTCTTTTAATAAAAACATGGATTTTACAGAATCTTAATAATATTTTTGTTTAGTTGCAGTCATCATAACCACCATGTTAATAGGAATTTCAGTAATGGCGACAATAATTTATAGGAAAAAACGAAGATTAGCATATAATTATAGGTAAAGAACAAATACATGATGATAAATATTAATGGATCGATTTTCTTGACTTGAAGCAGTTTAAAAATTTTGAATTTTTTTTCTTTTCTTTCTTTTTTATAATAAATTTGCTACTCTTTTATATTGTTTAATCTAAATAACAAAACTCTCTTGTAGCATTAATAAGATTTAGTAACAAAATTATTTTTATTTTTCAGGGAATCGTATTATACGTTGGGCGAATAAGATATTACAATTTATAATAAACATAACATTATACATCTTAGTTAGGTTTTAGTTAGTAAATTAATCTAATATATGACAGGGATATTATACGAAAGTGATATCTATATAAATTATTATGTTTTCAACAATGAATAGTACAAATATAATTTTTTATCTCCTTGGATCTCCTCTATGTGTAACGAAACATGTTCACTAGATATAATTTAGACATTAACGTAATTATTTAGTGTTGCTACAGATTTTTAGACATTTAAAATGTTAAGAATTTGTTAAATCATAAAATGGCATCATAGTATATAGCAAATTCAAAATAATATTTCTCATTAGTATTTATAAATATAACTTACTATAAACTACGATATGTGATCTTATTATTATAAATGTATACATTTCTAAGTAAATTACATATATTAACTCCGTTCAACTTTTATTTTAGAACATTACTGGATGAATCTGAAACTCAACAGCTTTGGGACGAAAGTTTAATACCCCATTTATGAAAAACTTTCTCTCAAATAAACACATAATTTTTTAAAAATAGGAACGGATTCATACTTTTTGAATTATTTTCTTCCTCTAGTATACAATTTGTTCTTTTCTAAATATTGCATCACGAAATAAAAACCTTCGCGTTGATTTACATCAAGGATTGATTAAGCAGTTTTTAAATCTCCTTTTCCATTTATTATCCGATAATGACTTGTGTTGTCGAACGGATTTATCGCAGAATCGATCGCGAGCAAGCAAGACACGTAATGGAGGCAATTTGCATTGAGTTATTCCACGTGAAAGCTCTTACGATCTTATTTGCAAGATCTCCTGACAGGTGAAGCGAGATGTCATTACGTATTTGAGGCAATGGCTTTGAAGATATAAATAGCGAATATTTTAATAAATGTATATTTTATTTGTAGAATTGCATTAGATACTGGGTTCTCAACAATCAATGATATTTTGCAATATTGTTCTCCATTGTTGTTATAGATTAATTCAAGTACATCGTAGCGAAAGTAAGCGAAATGCTTTGTGCGTTAATAAAAATATATAAATTTAGAATTGTACCTGGAGAATTAAAACTATGCATTTACTGTATAAAATTATGCATACGCTTAAATGTTCCCCGACTGTAAAACGTTCCCTGATGAATAAGATTAATTACATACGCAGAACAACATAGTCGTATCGATTAGAATTATGTATGAAACATGTAGATAATGCCCGAGGCACCATTTGATTCATTTATTTCATGCCAAAGCGACTTCAATCGTCATTAACGCGGATATGACGGAATTAATCGACGAAGAAGGATGTAGGTACCTCGCATTCCAATTTTACTTTTCTTCAGCAGCGAATAACGCGTTATCATCTTGTCTGCCCAGCAATTTTTGTATAATTGTACATACATACACTATAATAAAATTTTCATTATTATACGTAAAATATTGTGTATGTGAATAAGACTTTATTTGTGTCCTCGTAATATGAGTTGTTATCTAGCCATTATGTTGTTCAAAATGTTTAGAAAGCGCTGATCACTAATGACTACTATGACGATCAACGTAATAATAAACTATACTGTCGAAAACATGTATTTTTTGCTTTAATTGGAAATTGTCATTACATTTATATCCATAAGACAATTATTGGCAATTATTATTGCATTTATATCCAAAATTTATAAAATATATTTATAAAATATAATTTATTCACAATTATTGCAACCTATATACCATACGCATATTTCCAGTGTTTTTCGAAAGAGTATTGTAAAATTAATGATGGTCTTTGTTCTCCAAACTATAAGATCTCGAATTCTCAATTAAGGAAGCGGATTAGTTTTTTTTATCAGCTCCGGATCTCAGTCTTGTAATATTGCGATAAATTGCTCGCGCAAACAGCGCGAAATATTAAAATGGAGAAATTTAATCGTATTATGACAAACTATTGTATGTATAGCTATAAGGCGTAAATTAAATTACCCATATTTTTAGCCTATTGAAAACGTTGTAATTACGATTAATAATCGCAAATGTAATTACAATTACAAATTGAAAGAGTAAAAATTCTACGCGTCCACTCTATAATATATGTGATGTCTTCGATATGCATATAATCGTTTTTTTGCAAAATTTTTTTATCGCACAAAAACAATCCTATATCAATGATTACCTGCCTAATATTATGGGCATTACAATCCCGTGATAAACAATGCTACATGAGCTTTTTGAAATAAAATATCGCGAATTGTGCAGATATAAGAAGGACTGTCTTTTTTAAATTGATTTTGAGATTGCCATTGCTATTGATGACGTAAATAGAAAATTATTCGTAGCTCTGAAAATATGATATAAGAATGTATATTATAGAAAACTATACAAAATGAAATTGTGCCAACCACGATTTGATCAAATCAAAATGCTGATTAATATTTTAAGTATAAGTGAGAACTTTGCGAACGTTATATCTCTTTTGACTCACCGGGTCCAATTACTTCATATTTCTCGACGCAAGCGGAAATAAATGTTCCTCAGAATATAAGGTTTATACATGAAACCACGAATGGAGTTCTATGTCAGCGGATTTCATAGATCGTATCTTTATCAAGCGGGATTTACGAACCCGCGTCATCAGTAAGTGATTTAACGTTCGGGCGTTTGTATAAAAGTGACGTCTTCTCTTTATTTTCGTGCACACTCTCCATCGGCAGACAGATCTTAGGAATCGTAAAAAAAGTAAGAAAGTAATAATTTGGTCACGTTAATCGTCACGTAATTATGATATCCTTCACGTGGAACGTTTTAAAGCTAGATTTCAAACAAAGTCTTCTCTTTAAGTACAATAAAACAAATGGTATCTCTTATCAGCAACAATGTTATATCATTTTCTTCGTTTTTAATTTTAAATTGTAATTTATGCAAACAGTTTTTAATTGTACCTTTGGAATAATTCATAATTATTACTATTTTATATATTATTTTTGTCTAATAGGAAAAAGTTAGCAGAATATCGCAGCAGATTGACGCAAAAAGTTCTCCTTAAAAAAATCAACGTTATATATACAATTCCTTCGTTATACAATATATATATATATATATATATATATATATATACAAGGTGTAACAAGATCCATGAGATAAACTTTAGGGAATGGTAGATCTTACCAAAAGAATAAATTTTTGTTAATGAACCCTTGTCCTACGACGCGTCTTTGAGGATTAAAGCTTTGGTGTACTACATCACTCCAGTCGATATTAATAGGAAGAAGCTAATTGAAAGGATCATGAAGGCTTTGATCAAATCAGGAATAAATATTACAATATTTTAAGCAGTAAGAAATGCAATATGCTACACAGATATGATAAATATAATCAGGTGCAAGGCAGGTACTTTAAACACTTTTTGTAATATACATATACGTTTATTGACTCCCCTCAGGGTTGCAAAAACGTTTTGAAAGGATGTTCCCAACCCTTTACAAACTTACACAACTCTCATTCTACCTTATCACTAGTCCTTAACACTTTTTGTAATAAAATGTGTAAATAAAAATAAAAAGAAACAGCAAAAAATACAAAAATAAAATTAATTAAGGAACGTGTCGACTAATATACTAGTATATATATATTTAATTTTATTTTTGTATTTTTTAATCTTTTTAAAATTTTATTTACATATTTTATTACAGAAGGTGTTTAAAGCCTGCCTTGCACCTGTGATTATATTTATCATATCAGTATGTAGCATTGAATTTTTTACTGTTTGGAATATCTGGAATATTTTAATATTAATTAAGAGTCAATCGCTGTTGACGGTGCGAAATTATATTTATTCTTCATGGAATTAAACGACGCACGTTTCGCGATCCCTATTCGGATCATCTTTAGCAACTAAACACACAGAGTATTATTACAAATTGAGTAATGGATAGAAATCGCAATGCTTTATACATGTAGATTTCAATACATACTGTGCTGTGTGAGTTGTAGAATGTAAATGTTTGATTTGACACGTCGGTGGTCACTCACAGGTGACAAGACATTCTATGTGTGGCCTCCTCTAGGTGCCAGCTACAAGGAGGAGCACTGGAGTGAAAATAATTGTTGAATTTTATAAATGTGGGTCTAATTTTTTATGGAAGCCACTCACCTTTTCCATCCGTAAGAGACAACCGTCTGTCATGAGCGTTCGATAATGACTGACCGTTAGTGTAAAAGAACAATGTCACGGTAGTTTTGTATAATAAATAATAAGTTCTAAACAACACGTTACAGTTATACTTTTGGAAGCTTGTTTATAATGGGAAGGTACGCATGGGGTAAAGACTCTCTGCATCCGTTTGTAAATTAAGACCGTTAGTCTGTCTTTTTATCATAAATATCATTTTAGAAACTAATCTTTTTCCATATGATTGTTCTTCATCCAAGACTTCGACGTTATTTCAGTCAAATTCTTGGTTGTTTAGTCTATGTTCTGTTACTACGGATTTCTGTGTATAGTATTTTTGTTAATATGTTTCCGGTGTTTAGATAATTTTGTTTGTAAAAGCTTTTTTTATTTTTCCGACATAAGACGCATCGCAGTCTTTGCAAAAAATTTTATACACTACATTATTCCGTGATCCTGTAGGAATTTCGTCTTTATGTACCTTTTATAAATCTTCTAAGCCTATTTAAGCTTGTTTAAGCTATTTTTGTATCTTTAAGATCGCGAATTATATTGGGAAATTGTTCTGATATTGTCGGGATGTACGGTACAATGAAATATACTTGACGTGTGGTACGTCTTCACTGTCGTTAGTTGTTATGTTAGTGTTAATATGTTTATTCTGTAACGCGATTAAGCTTTTGATGCGTTCTTTTAGTATGTTGAAAATGAAAAGTAATGGATATCCGTTAGTTATTAACAAACAGTTAATCGCAAACTCGAGTTTCTTTTTGGTGGAAGCTTAAATGAGACAAACGGAAGGCTCTTTTTATAAGTGAAATGACTGTGGCTCTTTTTTGACAAAGGGGATGTCGAGAGTCGTAATTAAGGTATCTCCCCGAAAATGTAGGTTTATGAAACCAGTCAAAAATGATGTAGTTGTTCTGTAAAATGAGTGTAACGTCAAGGAAATTTAATCTAAACAACAATGGAAATATTAATCGACTCTGCTGGCCAATATAATCGCCAAGACAATACGACCACGATTTGGTTTGATTATCGTCATGTAATCTTTGACACTTATATATATAAGCATCTCATTTAAATAATTAAAATTGCGAAAAATATTAGATTAATACCTCAGCCAGGGTTTGAACCTGGAACCTCTCTCATTCCGTGATGGGTGTCGTACCAATTCGACCACTGAGACATGTAGTAATATTTATCGCAATAACCTGTATTAAACTAAACAATATTATTCCAACCATAGTAACTGTGGGCCGACAAATCGTTAGATTTGAAACACAATTTTGGTTAATATAAGTATCAAAGATTACATGACGATAATCGAACCAAATCGTGGTTGTATTGTCTTGGCGATTATAATGGCCAGTAGAATCGATTAATATTTCCATTGTTGTTTATTATTTGACTGGCGAAGTAAAAGTGATTTATTCAAGTAAGTTGGATGGTGCCGCCATCGCAACGTCGTCCACATATCTACAATAAAAGAAGAGATACCTTAAGAACCCTAACGGTTTTTTTTCTAAATTCTGCAGCGTGGTATCTGCGATAGTCGGAGAAAGCGGAGAGCCCATTGGCATGTCGAATGTCTGCCTATAAATTATTTTGTTAAACGTAAAGAATGTAGACTCTAAATAGTCCGGGAGTCAGGGCTATTAAAAAATAAGAATATTGAAGTTCACGGCGCAAAGCTGGAACTTTTTTAAATCGATTTTTATGATATCCCGTAACAAGTGTGTAAAGTCTCTAGAATCAACTCGGCCCGCTTCGCCTTTTTTTATTGCAAAATATATTTAAAAACGCGTTTCTGTACAGTTTTCTTTAAATAACTCCTTTTGTGTTGGTCAAACGAAAAAACTTGAAGAGTGGAAAATTGTTCGGAAGGAAATTTCCTATAAGAATAAGTCTTAAAAAATTTTTTTAAAAATTTTTTAATTGCAAAATTGCAAAAAATACGCGAGAAAAGGGCCATTTTTACAGGTTCCCAAAAACTGGGTTAAAAATTATCATATTTAAGCGGACATTCACTCAATGATACCTTTCAGTATGCTGAACAAGTGTGCACAAGGTTCGCCTCCAATTTTTATATGGTTGCTTATTAACAAATTATTTATGCAAATCGGGCGCTTGGCTCTCACGTCTGAACGGGTGTACTTATTTTGATGCACTTTATCAGAAATGAAAAGTAACGATGTCTACTTTATGAATTTAAAATAAAACAATGTTTTTTCTACAATTTGACTATTATTTAAAACAATTTAAATTTCGTATATTAAATATCGGCGTTGTTTATTGGCGTAAAGTAATGCAAATAGCACCATTGGTTTGCGCTTAAAAAATCATGAATTTCAAAAAAAAAAAAACGTCCCGATACGACCAATAGAAGCCGAGATAATTGACTTTTACATAATTAATTATTACAGCTAAACTATTTCATATTTTTACTTGAAATTTGGTGTGAAGGTACTGGAGTGAGTGCTTTAACGGTAGAATTTTTTTCGCTGCGATTCGACTGCCAGGTTCGGCGAAAAAAAAAGTCGAATACAGCGGTTTTGGAGCGAGAGCGCCGGAACGGACGCAGCGGCGGCTCAACTGCGTGGCGCGCAGGCGCGCGAGGCGCGCGAGCCGCCGCTGCGTCCGCCAAGCTCGCTTAATTAACAATTACTTTTCTCTGCAACAAAAGCACGTATTTAAACAAATTTTTTTTTAAATTTGCTTGAAATTTTCCGAATTTTATGATTATCACATTTTAAATGTCATATTCTCATCAGTATTAACGGAAATAAACAAGATATATTAGGAAAAATACGTATTAATTAATAACAAATTATTTTTGTGATATTTTATACTGTATTGTATGTTTTATATTGTCAATTGTATGCTGTATTGTATATTGTATACTGTCAATACAGATAAAAAATAGGTTTTCTACACACTTACACACTTATTTTACTTTATTTTACGTGACATTTTTTGAGTCTCTTTTTGCTTAAAATAATTTAATTTGATCTTCTAGTTGCAAATAAAACAGAATAACGCATGGTGAACTTTATACAATTGACAATATACAACATACAATACAGTATAAAATATCACAAAAATAATTTGTTATTAATAATTAATACGTATTTTTCCTAATATATTTTGTTTATCTCCGTTAATACTGAGAATATGACATTTATAATGTGATAATCATAAAATTCGGAAAATTTCAAGCAGATTTAAAAAAAAAATTGTTTGGATACGTGCTTTTGTTGCAGAGAAAAGTGATTGTTAATTAAGCGAGCTTGGCGGACGCAGCGGCGGCACACGCGCCTCGCGCGCCTGCGCGCCACGCAGTCGAGCCGCCGCTGCGTCCGCTCCGGCGCTCTCGCTCCAAAACTGCTGTATTCGACTTTTTTTTTCGCCGAACCTGGCAGTCGAATCGCAGCGAAAAAAATTCTACCGTTAAAGCACTCACTCCAGTACCTTCACACCAAATTTCAAGTAAAAATATGAAATAGTTTAGCTGTAATAATTAATTATGTAAAAGTCAATTATCTCGGCTTCTATTGGTCGTATCGGGACGTTTTTTTTTTGAAATTCATGATTTTTTAAGCGCAAACCAATGGTGCTATTTGCATTACTTTACGCCAATAAACAACGCCGATATCAAGAGACACGGTAGTGTCTCGCGCCAAGTACACGCGGAGCGAGACCGCACCGTGACTCTTTTACGCGACGCGACGGGTTGCGAGTACCCGAGATGTTGAGATCTCGATAACGAGTGAACGGATCAAGTTCTAAGTAGGCTTAATCGATAGTTGGGGTCAAAATAAGGGGGGTATCTCCTGTATAATTTTCCGCTACGTGCCCTACGAGCGGAGATATTGCGACGCAAAGTCCAAATGTGAAAATTTTTTATTAAGATACTCCTCCTCCTCCTCCTAACGCCGATCTGTGTGATCACGTGATCAGAGAAAATGTCCCTTTCACTTTTTCGACACTGGCGGCGCAGGTATCGCCAGTTTCGATATCGCGCGCGTATTTCGAACGATCTAGTAGGTAAATTATTAAAAGGTCGATAGACTTATCGGTCAGAAGGAAGATTTCTATTTAGCTAAATTAAGTATTTATATAATATATATTGATTCTTATGAATCAAGCTTGAATTCGATGTTTAGGTATCCCAGGTTGCCGATGACGAAGTACAGATAGTGCGCTTCATAGTTTTCGGTGTCCAGGTGTAATAATACGTTGAATTCGATGTCTACGTATTCCAGGTTGCCGATGACGAGGTCCACATAGTGCGCTCCGTAGTTTTCGGTGTCTACGTGTATTAATACCTTGAATTCGATGTCCACGTGTCCCAGGTTGCCGATGACGGGATTCAGATAGTGCGCTTCATAGTTTTCGGTGTCCAGGTGTAATCGTACGTTGAATGCGATGTCTAGGTGTCCCAGGTTGCCGATGTCGAGGTCCACATAGTGCGCTCCGTAGTTTTCGGTGTCTACGTGTATTAATACCTTAAATTCGATGTCCACAAGTCCCAGGTTGCCGATGACGGGATTCAGATAGTGCGCTTCATAGTTTTCGGTGTCCAGGTGTAATCGTACGTTGAATGCGATGTCTAGGTGTCCCAGGTTGCCGATGTCGAGGTCACATAGTGCGCTCCGTAGTTTTCGGTGTCTAAGTGTATTAATACCTTAAATTCGATGTCCACGTGTCGCAGGTTGCCGATGACGGGATTCAGATAGTGCGCTTCATAGTTTTCGGTGTCCAGGTGTAATCGTACGTTGAATGCGATGTCTAGGTGTCCAAGGTTGCCGATGTCGAGGTCCACATAGTGCGCTCTGTAGTTTTCGGTGTCTACGTGTATTAATACCTTAAATTCGATGTCCACAAGTCCCAGGTTGCCGATGACGGGATTCAGATAGTGCGCTTCATAGTTTTCGGTGTCCAGGTGTAATCGTACGTTGAATGCGATGTCTAGGTGTCCCAGGTTGCCGATGTCGAGGTCACATAGTGCGCTCCGTAGTTTTCGGTGTCTAAGTGTATTAATACCTTAAATTCGATGTCCACGTGTCGCAGGTTGCCGATGACGGGATTCAGATAGTGCGCTTTATAGTTTTCGGTGTCCAGGTGTAATCGTACGTTGAATGCGATGTCTAGGTGTCCAAGGTTGCCGATGTCGAGGTCCACATAGTGCGCTCCGTAGTTTTCGGTGTCTACGTGTATTAATACCTTAAATTCGATGTCCACGTGTCCCAGGTTGCCGATGACGAAATTCAGATAGTGCGCTTCATAGTTTTCGGTGTCCAGGTGTAATCGTACGTTGAATGCGATGTCTAGGTGTCCCAGGTTGCCGATGACGATGTCTAGATAGTGAGCTCCGTAGTTTTCGGTGTCCAGGTGTAATAATACGTTGAATGCAATGTCTAGGTGTCCCAGGTTGCCGATGACGATGTCTAGATAGTGAGCTCCGTAGTTTTCGGTGTCTACGTGTATTAATACCTTGAATTCGATGTCCACGTGTCCCAGGTTGCCGATGACGGAATCCACATAGTGCGCTCCGTAGTTTTCGGTGTCTACGTGTATTAATACCTTGAAATTGATGTCTAGGTGTCCCAGGTTGCTGATGACGAGGTCCAGATAACGCGCTCCGTAGTTTTTGGTGTCTAGGTGTAATAATACCTCGAGTTCGATGTATACGTGTTCCAGGTTGCCGATGACGAGGTCCACATAGTGCGATTCGTAGTTTTTGGTGACTAGGTGTATTAATAACTTTAAATCCGAATGTGGGATACGTAGATATTGAATATGAGGTATTAATACACGTAGACACCGAAAACTACGGAGCGCACTATGTGGATCTCGTCATCGGCAACGTGGGACACCTAGACAACGAATTCAACGTATTATTACACCTGGACACCGAAAACTATGGAGCGCACTATTTGTAACCCGTTATCGGCAACCTGGGATACCTAGACATCGAATTCAAGCTTGATTCATAAGAATCGACTTAAAAATTCCCTAGCGGCAAAACTAAAATTATGTCATGACATAATAAAAATTAGTTGAAATAAAATTATGTCTAGACATAATAAAAACTGGACAAATTAAAATTATGTCTGACATAAAAATAAGTCCGCATTTTTATTATGTGTATACACATAATTTTAATTCATACAATTTTTATTATGTGTACACATAATTTGTTTTCGAATGAACGTAAAACGTACCTAAAAAAAACCGAAGTAACAAGTGGTAGACGTAATCTTTGTATCGAAATAACACCCTGTACATACTGTTTATAAAATGCGTAATACTACAAAAAAGGCATGATATCTGTACAAAATTACCTTTTTTAAAAAAAAGATAAAGAAAGGCGCCAAGTACACGCGTAGTAGTGTATATGTGTTGTTACCTCGAAAAAAAACAGTGGTAATATTATACCTCAAAAAAATCTAAGTAACAAATGGTAGACGTAATCTTTGCATTTCAAAAAATCTCGAAAAAACCTATAAGCAGTAGTATATTTACCTCAAAAAACCGAAGTAACAAGTGGTAGACGTAATCTTTATATCTCGATAAATCTTGAAAAAACCTAAGCAGTAGTATCTTTACCTCGAAAAAACCGAAGTAACAAGTGGTAGATGTAATCTTTGTTTCTCGAAAAATCTCGAAAAAACCCAAGCAGTAGTATTTTTATTTCCAAAAAATTATAACTCAAGTGATACACATCAAAAAAATTATGTTATTACAAAATACAAAAAAGAATTGATATCTCTTTTTAAATTACAGCGCCAATTACAGAGAGAATATACACTGAGAATCTTTGTATCTCGAAAAATCTCGAAAAAACCTAAGCAGTAGTATTTTTATTTTCAAATATGTATGTTGTTACCTCGAAAGAAAACAGTAGTAATATTATTACAATCACAAAAAAGAAATGATATCTCTTTTTAAATGACAGCGCCAATTACAGAGAGAACATACACTGAGAAAAAAATGTGTTAATCTCAAGAAATATTTAGTCCGATACGTTCAACTGAACATTTTAGTTAGTTAACTAAACATTAGTTAAATTAATTAATTAAAGAAACGAAATAAATTGTTGAAACAACTAATATTTAGTTAACTAACTAAAATGTTTAGTTTAACGTATCGAACTAAATATTTCTTGGAATTAACAATTTTTTTTCTCAGTGTATTTTTCGAGATACAAAGATTAGGTTTTTTCGAGGTATAATATTACCACTGTTTTTTTTTCGAGGTTATAATATTACAAAGAATTATTTTAATCACAAAGAATTAAAGAGGTAACATTATAAAATAAAAATATTTAATTAAAATAAAATAAATAAATTTTTCTTGTAAAAAACTTGGCGCTGCTTTTTTAAGGTCAATCCAGAAAAACTTGCATAGGTGCATAAACATATACATAAAGAGATGGATAGGTAGGTCTATTTCCTTTTGCACATATATATGAACCAATCAATTTCTTACGCTTATGTTTATGCGCTATGCAAATTTGTCTGGATAAAGCGGGGAACACAGACTTTTGCATAACACATAATATGTAAGGTCCATACATATGTGGATAAGGAAATAGACCAATCAATTTTCTTATGCTTACGCCTTATGCGTTGTGCAGAAGTGTGGGCTCCCCGCTTAAGAGCCTCCGCACAAGACTCTCGTATGATAGCGTATGATAACGTAACGTAGATCAACGCACAAGAAACGTATTCACGTATAACGCCGTAACCGATACGTTTCTTGTGCGTTGACCCACATTTCGTTACACTACATTGCTATAAAAAAGTCTTGTGCGGAGGCTCTAAACCTTAAAAAAGCAGCGCCAAGTTTTTCTACAAGAAAAATTTATTTATTTTATTTTAATTAAATATTTTTATTTTATAATGTTACCTCTTTAATTCTTTGTGATTAAAATAATTCTTTGTAATATTATAACCTCGAAAAAAAAACAGTGGTAATATTATACCTCGAAAAAACCTAATCTTTGTATCTCGAAAAATACACTGAGAAAAAAAATTGTTAATTCCAAGAAATATTTAGTTCGATACGTTAAACTAAACATTTTAGTTAGTTAACTAAATATTAGTTGTTTCAACAATTTATTTCGTTTCTTTAATTAATTAATTTAACTAATGTTTAGTTAACTAACTAAAATGTTCAGTTGAACGTATCGGACTAAATATTTCTTGAGATTAACACATTTTTTTCTCAGTGTATGTTCTCTCTGTAATTGGCGCTGTCATTTAAAAAGAGATATCATTTCTTTTTTGTGATTGTAATAATATTACTACTGTTTTCTTTCGAGGTAACAACATACATATTTGAAAATAAAAATACTACTGCTTAGGTTTTTTCGAGATTTTTCGAGATACAAAGATTCTCAGTGTATATTCTCTCTGTAATTGGCGCTGTAATTTAAAAAGAGATATCAATTCTTTTTTGTATTTTGTAATAACATAATTTTTTTGATGTGTATTTAATATACGAAATTTAAATTGTTTTAAATAATAGTCAAATTGTAGAAAAAAAATTGTTTTATTTTAAATTCATAAAGTAGACATCGTTACCTTTCATTTCTGATAAAGGGCATCAAAATAAGTACACCCGTTCAGACGTGAGAGCCAAGCGCCCGATTTGCATAAATAATTTGTTAATAGGCAACCATATAAAAATTGGAGGCGAGCCTTGTGCACACTTGTTCAGCATACTGAAAGGTATCATTGAGTGAATGTCCGCTTAAATATGATAATTTTTAACCCAGTTTTCGGGAACCTGTAAAAATGGCCCTTTTCTCGCGTATTTTTTGCAATTTTGCAATTAAAAAATTTAAAAAAAAATTTTTTAAGACTTATTCTTATAGGAAATTTCCTTCCGAACAATTTTCCTCTCTTCAAGTTTTTTCGTTTGACCAACACAAAAGAAGTTATTTAAAGAAAACTGTACAGAAACGCGTTTTTTAATATATTTTGCAATAAAAAAAGGCGAAGCGGGCCGAGTTGATTCTAGAGACTTTACACACTTGTTACGGGATATCATAAAAATCGATTTAAAAAAGTTCCAGCTTTGCGCCGTGAACTTCAATATCTAATCCCCTGACTCCCGGACTAAAAACGAATTTAAGCGCATCCATAAATTTAGCGCGAGGAATATCTCAAATATATGAAGATATAGATCAATTCGCAAAGATCTCGAAGATGCTTTTACGAGTGCAATTTCTTAAAAAATGCATAGGTGTATAATTTTACCACATTTGAATCGATTCTCACAATACAGTAGGAACTTACACTCTAATATTTCTATTAAAAAATTTAAGTGCATTACCATTAGGTTTTACAAGAGTATATGATGCGCAACGAAATCTATGATGCATATAGCTTTGATACGTAACCTGCGCTCACAATGCTATAGATTATATAGACTCATTGCGCACACATTACCTAATTCTTATTGTAATACGTTTTTTAACACACAACATAGATCAATGTATTTCCATTTTGTGAGAGAACGAGATAGACTTGATAACAAATTTAACTGGTTATTTAAAAAACATAACGATTCATTAAAACATAAGATACGTCCGGTTCATTACACATATAAGTCAAATCGACTTGGTGAAACGGTATTCAGACAACACAATGTAACACCTAAACCTTATGACATGACCCCCTCCCATGCAGTTCCGGATTTATCCCTCTACATTTAGGGACCCTCCACGTTCACCTCTAAATATCCAAAACAATTGGTTTATTGTGAATCTTTCCTCGTATGACATTCCTCCCGAAGTACAATCAATTTTGCAACTGGGCGAGAATTTCAGCCTACCTACGGTGAACAGATGCGAGATTGTAACTGAGCTTATTAAGAATACGGAAAATAATATCCAAAAACTTCCGACTAACGGACTGTAGTCCGTAATAAAATATCTCCAATCATGGACAAACATTACGAATTATTCATTCAAGTTGTCACCACTAGATTATTCTCTTATCGATGCTTCACATTCGGTTAAAACTTTTATGCAAGACAATTCTAATGTGTTCACCAGAGTTGATAAAGGCAATGTAACTGTAGCCCTTGATAAAGAAAATTATATGTCAAGTCTATTAGAAGATACGAACATTGGCATGCCCCGATGGGCTCTCCGCTTTCTTCGACTATCGCAGATACCACGCTGCAAGATTTAGAAAAGAAAGCGTTAGGGATTTTTAAGGTATCTCTCCCTTTTTACTGTAGATATGTGGACGACGGCGTCGTTATCGAATGCTCATGACAGACGATTGCCTCTTACGGATAGAGAAGGTGAGTGGCCTCCATAAAAAATTAGACCCACATTTATAAAATTCAACGATTATTTTCACTCCAGTGCTTTTCCTTGTAGCTGGCACCTAGAGGAGGCTACACATAGAATATCTTGTCACCCGTGAGTGGCCACTGACGTGTCAAATTAAACATTTACATTCTACAACTCACACAGCACCAGTATGTATTGAAATCTACATGTATAAAGCATTGCGATTTCTACCCATTACTCAATTTGTAATAATACTCTGTTTAGTTGCTGAAGATGGTCCGAATAGGGACCGAAACGTACGTCGTTTAATTCCATAAAGAATAAATATAATTTCGCACCATCAACAGCGATTGGCTCTTAATTAGCCCGTTTCCTTCCACGTGTGGACATCCAACAGAGCCTTATCTCTCCAATTTTAATATTATTTCTGATTTGATAAAAAACTCTCATGATCCTTTTAATTAGCTCTTCTCTAGTATCGACTGGAATTATATACACCGAAGCGTAGTTCCTTAAAGGCCATTGCACGTAACAAAGTTTTAGTCGTAATCGTAAGGTTGTAAGAAAATAGACCAATCACAGTCGATTATTCTCCTCGCGCTTGAAGAATAATCGAGTGTGATTGGTCTATTTTCTTACGGCCTTACGATTAAAACTAAAACTTGGTTACGTGCAATGGCCGTAAGGACGTCGAAGGACAAGGATTCTTTAACAAAAGTCGATTTTTTTTATAGAACCTACTATCTCCTAAAGTTTGCTCTATCGATCTTGTTACATCCTGCATATACGCGAGTTACTCATTTTATAATGTTACAGTTTTAATAAATAAATTGCTCATCCGGAACAATCAACTACTGCACGATTGCAACGATTCAGGCAACTCGGCACGATCGAATCACAGTGATAAACTTTCAGATTTGTCTCAAAGATATTTATATAAAACTGATGCAATCCAGCGATCGCACGGAATCATTCAGTTAGATGAATTTACGATTATCTGAAGTCGCGATTGCTTTTGCTCGAAACTATAATATATACTCTGTATAAAACAATCATCTCATTAAGCATGTGTTCTATCAGCAGAGTCTGCCGACATAATCTGACAGTAAATTTTATTAGCAGAAGTTGCGATTGCTGCTGCTCGAAATTGCTCCATATAAAACAATCATCTCATTAAACATGTGTTCTGTCAGCAGAGTCCGCCGACATAATCTAACAGTAAATTTTATTAGCAGAAGTTAGGTAAAATTTGTTATTTCGTAATTTCGTATTTACGAGGATGTTTAAAATATAAACGGGAATTTGTTTCTATATATGTTATGTATATACAACACTATACCGAGTACCGGAATGTTTCACATACTACTTTTTATTATAATTCCCCTCGACTGCAGTGTCTTGTCCCATTATTCTCGAAACTTTCTAATTCCTAAATCAAAGAAAGTTTTAGGTAACTTGTCAAAACAACTCTGCACAGTTTCAATGACCTCGTCATCATTGCGCATAGGTATCTTCGCACTGATCGGATACTTGTACTAACTATGATGACTAATTTTGTACTATTTCTCTTCATTTAATTTCCTTCTTATTGTTTAGTTGCCACTAAGCTTGGTAAGTAAGTATAAGTTTTTTTTATCATTACAACATTTAATCTACTAAACATTATAGTTTCTTTTACTTTTTAGACTTACAATCTGTGCTTTTCAACGAAGAATGCCTGCAGTGTTTGTTACTACAGTTATTTTTGATGAGTTCTCATCATAGAAGTGTACTTTACTTTTGACATCTCAGTTATTTTTAAATTCTTGACTTATCATTATGTTTGACTTTGACTTCGGCTTTCCGATTAATTATTCTAACGCTTTGAACGTAAACCCCATTTCGATTTTCTTTTGTCAATAGGATGTATCTAATTATTTTATTTTTATTTTTTTTAATGTGATTTGTCTTGATGTTTCGTTATAATGTTCTGAAGAAGTCCAAGTATGGTTCAAAACGTTAACAGTTTTATGCAACTTTTAAATTTTCAATAAACAACTAAGTATGTTTTAATTTATTTTTTACCATCCTTATTTATTGCTCGAAAATTCGCCGTCTGTCACTTTTATTAGCTGTTATTTTTGTCGAGCGTAATATAATTCTTTTTATCATTGTGATATATATTTCTTGCTTTCTAAAAATTCCTTTAGTGGTCCGATTATCATCTGATGTTTGGCTCGATTACCTCCGTTTATATGTGCAAAGTTGGTTTAAGGGTGTTCTAAAGAGTTAGTTAAAATATAACGAAGTTGACGAAAATTTAATATCATATTGTATATTCTCTTTCAAAGTTCGGGGCTAAATTTCAAATTGATTCACAATTTAGATAAAAAGTTATCAATTTTTGAATATCCCTTTTACAAAGGGTTTTACAGAGAAAAGTGTAAACATTAAAAAATGTAACCAATATAATAATATTTTACACACAAGCAGATCATCAACAAACAAAAATATAGCAACAAAATTTGAAACAATTTATAATTTTTTTTAAAATATTTTTTTTGAAAAAAATAGTAGTAACAGTTATTTACAGTCACTAAATTTACTTCTTTTACGTTCTATTAAATGTTCCGTAACTATTTATACACATTTTCTTTTCTTTAGATCCCTGGAGAATGAATATCAGAGTTTTTAATATTTCCTGCATACTTTTGGTTGGGACGATACCTATAGAACATCCTTAACAAGCTACTTAAAACTTATTATTTAATCTGTCTTCGACAGATTTGGCTATCTCTCTCTGGGTATAATTACCATTAGTTTCTTAAAGCATCTCTTTATGCTTTATTTGTATTGTTTTATGTTACGTATTATTTTTTTCAGTTATTCCGAATAGAACTAAACCTAGAGTTTAACAAACAATCGTAATAATAAAAAGAAAGATTATCGCAACACCCCGTACAATTAATTCGTAGTGTCTCCGGCGCGTAGTGTTTTAAAACTATATTTCTAAGTAGACATTGTGCGTTAACCAGGGATATTCAATCAATATCCAAAAATACCCACCGCTTGTCAATGCTATATGGAACGTGCGCGATGCTGGAAAAGAGAAGAGGCCAACGCCGGAGGTGGCCGGTGGTTCGAGCATCAGCATCATCAGCAGCAACAGCAGCAGTAACGGACGAGGGCGATCGATGTGATCCGTGGCGCGTTCAATGCCACACTTGGAGAACATTGAATTGTGTTCAGTAACAGAGCCGCAGTAGCAGCAGAGAAAGAGAGAGAGAGAGAGAGAGAGAGAGAGAGAGAGAGAGAGAGAGAGAGTAAGAAAGAGAGAGGGGGTATACCCCACGGTCCACGGTCGATGCCTATATAGCCAGCTACGAACGCAACAGATCGTTCCAGTCGTTGTCTCTCGTCTCAGGATTTGCTAGCTTCCTTTTTTTTCGCCTATTATTATACATGTCCTCGGATTAGCCTCGATTCTTCCGATTCTCGAGGCCTCGCGCGATACATTCCCACAATGTATGTACATCGTCACAGTTTAATCAAATGATCATCTAACGAGCCGATTAGTTTCGCCGTTTCGGTTATCGCGATCGAAGTGGTGCTCGAAGAGATAGTGGCTGGCGATAACAATTCGTACCGTCGCGACAAGCGAAGATTAGGGAATCTCCGATATGTTCTCCGTTACGTAGGACGGAGTCTGTTCGCCGTCGCCGAGCGGAAGCTGGGGAGGAGTTTCGTAATAAATAAAGTGCATCTGTTTTGCATAAGTATTTCGTTGCGCCGCGTCGCGCGAATCGGCCGTTTTAATTGTGCGCGCGTGGCGCAGCATCCTGAAGGCTGGATCCGAAACGCGCACGCAGCACAAAGAAACTGTTACCTCCCATCTTCTCCCGGGGAACATCGGAAGTCTCGGTCGACAGTGATATGCCGCCGCAGGAGAAGTTTCCAGTGTCCGCCGGGGTTTCCGAGGACTTGTCCCCGCAGGATGCAAGCCCCGACGGGGGCCTGTCAGCCTCGGCCTCATCCGACGGGCTTTCGTCCGTCAAGGGCCGCAAGAGCGGCGACAATCAGGATGACCAGGAGCAGCCTAAGGACATAGACTTCGACGACTTGCTGCCGCACGTAGGCGAGTTCGGCACCTATCAGAGGATCTTGTTCGTGCTAATGATACCGTTCGCCTTCTTCGTCGCCTGGGTGTACTTCTCGCAGATATTCATCACACTTGTGCCGGAGAAGCACTGGTGTCGCGTGCCGGAATTGGAGAACCTCCCGGTCGAAGAAAGGTATAGAATGGAAATTGAAGTCATCGTCGCGTTTTTATGCTTTAGCGATGAAAGAGAAAAGTATTCTTATTTCGAGAGAAACAATAGAAAGCAACAAAAAAATTATAATGATATTAGCGTTTATCGCCGAATTAAATTTGAGAGGAAATAACGTACAGATCAAGAGACACGGTAGTGTCTCGCGCCAAGTACCTACACGCGCAGCGCGAAACACTACCTGTATATTTACGCGCGAGTATATTATTATTATAGTTTTGTCGGACAAATTTTCCTCTCACTTTCCTATTTTTGACACCAGAGTAAGAATTTACTCCAAAATAGATTTTATCGTTGAATGAATAGTATGACAACTCATTGTT
>JASTWP010000204.1:0-7500 GCA_030770255.1 Temnothorax ravouxi | reverse complement strand
GTAAGCCTTTCGACATAACGCCGCGCTAAAACCACACTGATTGCACGTGAGCGACCAGAAAGACGGTCCTTAAACAGGATGCCTCAGGATGCCTCTGCGATGCATATTTCGCTATATATATGTTTAATTAATACATACTATATATGCATTGCAAGTAAATAAAATTTGTCTTCAAATATTTCTTGAAGAACCCATAGGTAAAACCTCTCTGTATATCAATATCACATGTGTTATTGATCTTTGGATAATTAGTTATCAAATATTTTTTATAATTATAAATATAAATTATAACACCCTTTAATTGCTCGAGTTTGGTCTCTTAATTCTCAAATTTGGTATTTACATTCAACGAGCTTCTGTATTTTTAATAAAATAAATTCTAAATGGCACAAAAATTGATATTTGTTGATCTTATAGAAGCTTTTGTATGTAAAAAAATTATCTTACGACATTTAACCTGAAATAAAAAACTATTATAAGGGTTTTCAAACAGAATATGTTGATACGCAATGACTTTAACTGTGTAATTTTTTTTCTCAATAATATATGCCTCTTAGCGCGTATATTTGCAGATTTACTATCCAATGTCGTAACTTTAATATTTTTGCGCGGCCAGTTACTAACTCGTGCAGAATGCTAGAGAGATGCTCGCGCAAGAATATTTATCAAGGATGAAAAATGTTGTACGTGCATTGCAATCGATGTCGAATGCGTCCATTCGTTCGTGCAACTCTCGCCTAAAGGTCAGATTGCATGCGTTTTATTAACCGAAGGTATGCACGCACTCGATAATAATTGGGGACCTTTATACGCGATAATATATTATAATTATAATTACTGCCGGCTTATAATCGTTTTCGATTTCCTGTCAGGATAGTCCCTTCTGACATTTTGTTGGGTCAATGCTTGACATTTACTGGATACTTTCTTATTATATCGACCGTCTTTTACCAGAACTTTCACATCTGCGTTGATTTCTGCCCTCGAATGGTATTTTTATTTTGTCATTCGATTTTTCAGAATCGCCCTGGCGATACCAGTCGGCGAGGATGGCTATTCCAAATGCACCATGTACGATGTGAATTACACGGAACTTCTATTGAACAGGATCAGAGAGGCGGATCCGAACTGGCCGACGAAAGGTTGCTCGCACGGTTGGGAGTTCAATTTTACTGACATCCCCTACGAGACCGTGGCGACTGAGGTAAGAGGAAAAGGAGAAAGCAGCGGAGAATGAGGATTGTGTGGGATAAGAATCATGACGGAAGAACCACACTCTCTTCTCAGGGAGCGACGATCCTTTCGTTAAGCGTCAAAAAACGCTTGTTTGCTTGTTGCGCGAATTAGATATTTCAAGGTGGCTCGAGCGCGTAGCAACATGGTAGCACTGGTAGCGAACGGGTAATGGAGTTAAATATACGATGTAACGAGCATTCATCAGCCGTTCGACAGCTAAAAGACAGCCGTATACTTGGCACGCATATCGCCGACGTGCAACAGATGTTTGCGTCACGCTGTCACGCGAACTTGCGGCACGTGTGTATTCGCGCAGCAAGGACGGATCGAGAGAATATATAAAGAGATACAATTTACACGCGCGATTGCGCCGCGGAATTAAGCAATTCCTCGCGTTTGTTGACGGATTCCCGCGTTGCCTAGAAATGAGATCGCACTGCCGGTGCAGGTTTAAAAGCAATCGGCTTTTATCTTCCAGAGAACGTATACCCGGTTCCTCTTGCGTAGATCTTTGCACGTTGGACACCTGCTTCCAAGCGCGAAAACGAACTAAGGAGATATGTTTAGGCTTATTTGCCAGCCAAGAGGCAAAATCGAGAGTACTCTCTTTATACGTATATGTATAAAAAAAAAACAAATTTCTCCATTGATAAAATATACAATATTAAAAAATGTAAAAAAAACTAGACATTTCGACCTTCTTTGATATTTTTTTCTCGATATTTATATAATTAAAATGTATAGTGCTTGTTTGAACAGAAAGAGTCATTTGCGCAGCAATATTTCTTAGATGTTGAAAATGAGGGTACGGTGTTGATTTTGTAGGCATGCGCTGGATTTATTGCTCGCATAACTCATATACATCAATATGCATGTCACTCACGAACGGAATATGTTGAGATAAACTGTCATCGACAAAAAAGGGAACACTCGTCAATAAATATATAATTATATTATGATACAACAACAACAACAACAACAACAACAACAACATCAACAATAATAATAATACATATAATCCTAATAATTGTAACATTATAATATTAATAAATAATAATATTGTACAAAAACAGGCAGCTGGGACCTATAATTTGTCGACGCCTGCTGTCTTACATCTCCGAATAACAGAATTCATTTTGAGCGTCGACGCCGGGAAGTAAATAATTCGATCTATGATCATAGATCGAATTATTTACTTCCCGGCGTCGACGCTCAAAAATTATTCATTGCAGTTGGGATGGGTGTGCGAACACAGCGCGCTGCCGACGACCGCTCAGAGCATTTTCTTCATCGGCGCGATCTTCGGCGGCCTGATCTTCGGATGGATCGCCGACAGATACGGCAGAATACCGGCGCTGGTCGGCGCAAATGTCACTGGCTTTCTAGCGGGCGTCGCGACCGTTTTGGCCGGAAGTTTCTGGGAGTTCGCGCTGTGCCGGTTCTTCGTCGGCTTCGCCTTCGACAACTGTTTCACCATGATGTACATACTGGGTACGTATGTGTCGCGAGATCTTCGTGCACTCAACTCTCCTAGAAACGAAGATTTTAAACGTCGCAGAATTTAGACATTTTTATAAAGCCAAGCGGTGCTTTTTCAATTTAATCTATCACACGTTAACCATGGAGATTTTTATTTTTTTCCGACGCGATAATTGCTTGCTTGTTGATGATAAGCGTCATCAATCCTTTTATGTAATTTGTGACCCCAGCCGGAGACGGAAGAAATCGCAGAAACCGCGCTTGTCGCAACAGGACACGCGTGACGCACGATTAAAGGCTAATAGTCATGATTTTTCGTTAATTATTAAGACGGTGAATCATATTTGCGGAATAATAGAAATGGTAATGACCTTGTGTCAAAGAAACAAACCCAATTAATATTTCCGAGCCGATCTGAAGACCTGATTTGCTAAATTCCGCGATTAACTTTTACGACTATATTACCTACTTAACTATGTAGACTAATTGCTTATGTATACTAATAATTAAGAATCAATAAATTACTTTTTATTTGCAATATATCATTCGCTTAATTACTGCATGCCAAGACACAATCGTCGCATCGAGTCTCGAACCCTTGGCCGCCTATTGAAACCTACAACCTACAACTAAGTGTATGTAGATGATTTTTAGCGACGTACTGGCACGTTGCCGTCAAACAAGATCGGTGGGATTCCAGACTGGAATCGATCGTGATCAGTTTTCCTTTCCACCGCGCTTATTATTAATTAGCGATTAATGAGAAATTCCGCTCGCGCGTTTTTTCTCGTATAGGCGTTCTTCCCACGTACGTGAATGGTTATCCCAATTTGAACGTGAAACAATGCCGTGCGCTAGAAACGCATCTCCTTGTAGTCACTAAAGCGTTACGTCCAACCTTAACCCCATCAGCTATCGCGCTACAATCGTCGTTATTTCAGCGCAATTGTAATTAAGCTGGTTAAATCGTGACATGATTAAATGTTTTCACAAGAGTTCTGGGAATATGACTGATTTGCAGACAATTACATACGTTTACATACATTCTAAATCGATCTTGCTGTAAAAAGGGTGATACAATTCTCTTTGCCTTTCTTGTCCTTTCTTGCGCAATTATCTCGCGCCCGATTATCGCCGCCTGGCCTTGGCGATAGACCTGGCAATCCGGCCCGAGTGATTGTCGGTCTGCCCGAATCGATCTCTGAGCGCCTGTGGAGTCACGGCCGATTACGATCGCCGGATTCAGCTACCAGGTCAAGCTCGCCCGGTTTGACTCACGTACGTAAGTCACGGTTATTGCACTCGCGCGTTTTGTCAGTTCCGTTTCGCCGATCTCGTCGTTCGGTGGAAGCGTAACCAATGTCAGAGGCACGTGCCGGTTATCCGTAAAAGAAGCATTAAGTCAATCGTGTCTCATTGTTTCTCGAGAAATGTATTCGTTATGGGAAGTTTGATATCAATTTGCTTTTTTAAAGGACGAAGGAGATCGTGAAATCGCTCGATTCGTGATTCCTGCCGAATTCCTTACGCGTTTTACATTGCAAGCTGTCGTCGCGAAAAGTGTGCAAGTCGACACAGGTTTCACAATATAGTCACGCGAACAATTTTGTTTATAAAAATAAACTGATACCTAATGATTAATTTGACGGCACGAACATTTGTAATTCAGCTTCCGTAAATCATATCAGCTTGTTCGTAATAAGAGAGGAGATTCGAGCTTTCAGAAGTCTTGAATATTAATATACGTCTTTACTTTGACTACAAAAGTCATCACTATTATTACTCAAATCTGCAAATCGGTTTATATTGAATCTCGTAGCCTTGCGACTGTCGCTAAACACGCATAGATCAGTTTCACTGATAATTTTACGCTTCACAGATGGATGGTAGCGTGAAGATAGTGCATTTGAAAAAAATTACCGCTCGTCGATCTAATTAAGATAATGTAAGTCCAACAATAATGCGTTATCCTCTTAGCAAACAGGAAACACATTTCGTGGTTTAATGTTCAAGCTGTTTCATGACGAGGATGATAGGAGGTCACGTTTTGTCGGCTACAAGTATAACGAGAAGTTTGCGTTAACTATTAAGCTTCCTTGCGCTAACAACCAAGTATTATCTAAATTACAAGAAGCGAGAGATAGGCAGGTTTCTCGATGCATTCTCCGGGTTTCATCCTGGACGGCTCCGCGCAAGGTCAGGGCAAAGGATACCATTCGCAGCATAATAATAATTTAATCATAAAATCCTATCCCGAGATTAGAGAAGCAACTGTCCGACTGTTCGCGAGGGAAAGCGTTCAAGATGACTTTTATTTAAAAAGTAAAATTGTTACGTAAAAAAACATTATTAATATATACAGTGATTTAAATGCAGATTTTACTAAGCATGATGTGCGTCGCATGTTTTTTTTTTAATAATTTGTGCGGTACATCTTCGATTTCGAGATCAGAGTTAGCGCTTCGCAGGTCGAACGCGGCGTTCTAGATAAATTCTTCTTAAATATCTAATCTTTTCTTCTTCAGTACTGGAATACGTGGGACCAAAATGGCGCACTTTCGTGGCGAACATGTCGATAGCACTCTTCTTCACGTTCGCCGCCTGCATCTACCTTGGATCGCGTACTTCCTAGCCAACTGGAGGCTGACTTGCATTACGATATCCGTCCCTCTGGCTCTGGCGGTGGCGGCACCCTGGTTGGTACCAGAAAGCGCGAGGTTGGCTTGTCAGTCAGGGCCAAGTGGAGAAAGCCATTGGGATCTTGGGTAAATTCGAACGCATGAACGGCACGAAAGTCCCTGAAAACGTCTATCAACAGTTCCGCGTAAGGATCGTTGCTCCCAGACAGCATGCCATGCATGTCTAAAAGATATCTTTACGATATTTTGTATATGCATGCTGTCTGGGCTCTTTTTGTGAGGAGAAAAAAAATTACGTCAAACTCATCGAGAAAAATTCACGTTGTAAATGACTGCTTTTGTTGATGTAACAGGAACCTGCACCAGAGTATGCAAAGAGCAAGAGGCGGATAAGACTTACTCCGTGGTGGATCTATTTAAGAGTCCACGGTTGCGAAATGTTACGATTCTCCTCATTATTATCTGGTAAATTATCCACATAATAAAAAATGCTTCTTCAATTTCAATAGATTCTGAGGCTGCTAAGTTGGAAATGCTTTAATAAATAGCGTTCAACAGACATTTCAGTATTATAGTTTATAAGAGAAAATGTATGTAACATTGAATAAAAGATATTCATTATTCGATGTGACTATAAAGAATAAGAAGGTAAGGTTGTTCTTTATCTACATGTACCGATTATGTCCGCAATGTAGGATGGTGATATCGCGCTGGTATTCGATGGCCATGTAAGAAACGTGAATAATCTCGGGCTCGACGTCTTTGTAACGTTTACCATAGCGGCGTTTACCGAACTACCCGCCGACACGTTCCTCACCTCGTTCTCGATCGATGGGGTAGACGATGGTTGGGCCTGCGGTACCATGGTAATATCCGGAATTTTCAGCATTTGGGCAAGCGCGATTTCAAACAGTGAGTTATTTCTCTCTCTCTCTCTCTCTCCTCTCTCTCTCTCTCTCTCTTTTTACCTAATAGATTATTAAAAACGCCCGAAATAATAGCGTTCAAGAAACTCATAAAATAGAACAAAGTTATAAAAAATTTTGGAAATTTTAAAATTAAGAAATGTAAATGTAAAACAATTAAAGATTATATAAATTATACATTTCAATTAAAGATTAAAATTAAAGATTAAAATGGAAGATTGAGATGACACATAGCTCAGAGCGAAAATGATCGACCCATAAGTCGCGACTGTAGCAAGTCGCGGGTTTGATCCTTATCTCGCATGGATATCATAGTGCTCTATAAAAAGACAGTTTCAAAAATCTCATTGCAAACGGCAATGGACGGTGATAGACTACTTAAAAAAAAATAATTAAAAGTAAAGATTAAAATTACAGACTAGCTGTGGAAAATTACAGTTTTTATTCTGATTTCCGTTTCAGATATTTATTCGGCTACCCTGGCGATCGTCGGTAGATTCTGGGTCAACATCTCATATAACATCGGTCTTCAGTATGCGGCCGAAGTGTTGCCGACAGTTGTAAGGGCTCAAGGGGTTGCCTTGATCCATATAATGGGATACGTAGCCAGCATCCTTGCACCCTTTGTCGTTTACCTGGAACTGTCTCGCCCATTTTGCCACTACTAGTTCTCGGCGTCATGGGCATTCTGGGTGGTCTTTTGACACTTCTGTTACGGAGACACTCGATAAGGATCTGCCGCAGACCTTGCAGGACGGTGAAGATTTCGGAAAGAATCAGAAGCTATGGGAAATGCCATGTCTCTCGAAGTAAGTGACGAAGATGATTCTCTTTCACTTATTTTGTTAAAACTTTTACAATACCCGGCACTTTTCTCCTTCGATAAAATATCGCGTTTAAAAATAATTATCTTAACCTTTAATTGTATGTTATAATCTTAGATTATAGATATTATACTTCAAAAAATATCTTCGTTTCCAATTTTTTTAAATGTTTATTTCAAATGAATATATTTCTTATTTCTTAATTTCTCCTTACCAAATATAATTTTTAAGAAAAAGTAGCGCATTATTATTTCCTGAGAGATATCGTATTCGTATATTCCTAGTTAACCAAATCTAAAAAGATCATATAATTTCAAGCGTCTGCAACAAAGAGTGGCCCCAAAATCGCACGTTTTTTAGCCTATTTTGGTGGCCCTCGAAATTCGAATTGAATTG